>JABBMZ010000101.1:0-114110 GCA_013403795.1 Teratosphaeria pseudoeucalypti | reverse complement strand
TATACTAGATTCGACTTAAAACTACTACTTTGTTTATCTCTTATTTATTCTTAGTTTACTAGTTTATTTATTTTTAATTCTTTTTACTATAGATTCTACTAAGGACTAGAAGAAGGTCCCTACTCTTCCTCGAGAGAACTACGAGCTCTAGTTTAAATAGATAATATAACTACTTATATCGAAGAAGGTCGTATAGCTACTAGATCGGAAGGCTCCTCTCCTAGCTAGCCTAAGGATAGTAATTATAAACGGCGAGATTCTAAGGGTTAGAGAGACTATAACGTAACTACTTCCTCCTTCTTTAGCTACTTAATAAGCGCCTCCTTCCGCTTAATAGGCGCCTCCTTACGCCTAGAGGTTATAGTTAGAGTCCGATATATTAGTATCTAGGATAAGTAATATATACCTTAGTAAGGATCCTACTAGTTAGGGTAGTTAGAGTACTAGTTAGAGTACTACTAGTTAGAGCTCTACTAGTTAGAGAGCCGCTAGTTAGAGTGCTAATTAGAGCTCCTCGAGCTAGAGTATTAGAATAATACTATAAGCGACTACGCTAGAAGAGAAGCATTTATAGTATATATTTAGAAATTATACGTATAAGCTAGTAAATACTAATAAGTAGTACTAGGATAACTCTATAGCTCTATTTAAGATAACCTAGAGCCTAGATAAGATTAACTTATCTCTAATACTAGAGTATATTATAGCCGCAGATATATAGGCCCTTCTAAATATAAAGTATACTAAAACCCTTCTAACTTCGTTAAGAGTATACTAGTAATAGTACACAACCTACGAGATAGATAAGGATATAACAATTAATAATACCTTTATAGCTCTATTAAGCCTCTTACGTAAGATTACTAATATCGAGCTAGACTTAAAGATCTTATACTTATACGATAGAGTAGTCTAGTAGTTACTAAACGTATTACTAGAGTAATACTATAATCTTAAATAGACGATCGACCTAATAGGTATAAAGGATAGTATAAAGATTATATATATCTTATTCGAAGAGGAAGCCTAGATATAAGGCTCTAACTATATAATAAGTATAGAGGCTAGAAGAGCTAGGTCGTACTATCTTTATAGCTTATCCGAATATCTTGTTCCTAAGTATCTAAGCCTATTAGAGTGCTAAAAGATACTAAAGGAGAAGAAGAATAAGAGGAGGTCTAGCCTATAGTACCGAAGTAAAGCAAATATAACCGACCTAAAGACTCTAACATAGAAGAATAAAGTACTTAAGAAGGTAAAGAATAGGTCTAGTTAGAGTAAGTCGCGACTAGGTAAGAAGGATAAGAAGCACTCTAATAAGAGTAAGAGTAAGTAGAAGTATAAAAAGAGTAAGGTATATATAGCTAAAGCTAGCGTATTATTATCTAGCGACTCTAATTTAGAGTACTCGAGTTCCTCTAAGAGCTCGGACTCTTCTAATAATAAGAGTAAAGACGAGTATAAGTTAGCGGAAGCTATGGCTAATTATAAAGGTAAGCTTCTATAAGGTATAATTCTCCTTAACTCTAGCGTATTAGCCTATATATCTAATAACAAGAATCTCTTTAGGAGCCTAAACCTAACTAGTCTAAGAAGAATAAAGGTTAGGAGTAGCTTCTTAGAGAGTAGATATAGGAGTATAATAGAAGTCTCTAATACATTTAGAAGAAGTCTTATAGTACCTATATTTTATATTCTAAACCTAGGTGTTACTCTAATCTTAGGTTAAAAGCTTGTCTAAGAATTCGATTTAGTTAGAATAATACTTCCTAATACGTTCTATATAGTAAACTCGAATATCGATCTAGTTCTTTAATATCGTTCTTACTATAGTATCTACTAACTCTAGAAAGTCTATAGTACCCTAGTCCCTTAGACTAACAAAGTAGAGAATAGGGTAGAGTCTCTACTTACTCTAATAGCAGATATAGATAACTCTAACTAAGCTACGTATAAACTCTATAATCTCTAGTATCGTCGCTTCTTATACTATAGTATATCTAAGCTAAGATCCCTTTATAAGGTTACTACGCTAAAGAACCTAGTATCTATTTTCGATAGCTTTAACTATAAGATATATAGAATTGCTAATATAAAGAGGAAGTAGAGAAAGATAACTAACTAAAAGCGTTAGATCCTTAAACTTATCTTACTTAATATCTATAGTCCCTTACTACTACTAAGGGAAGAGTATAGGTACTTCCTTATTATTATCGATAATTACTTATAAAAAGTATAGGCGTACTCTCTTAAGAAGAAGTCGGACTTAGCTAAAGTACTTTAATATTAGTAAAAGAAGGTCGAGCTTTAGACTAATAGCTTAAAGCCTAAGGTAGTAAGAAGTAATAATATAGGTAAACTCCTATCTATTCTAAAGGAATAAGAGTTAGAGTATAGTATAGAGCTTAATCTAACTAAAGCGTACGACTCTAAGGCAAATAGTATTACTAAGAAGTATATTAGGGATACTAAATAGGTAGTTAGAGTAATAATAGAGGACGCTAGGCTCCTAATTAAGTTCTAGCTAGAAGCTCTAACTACGAGCTAATATATCTATAACGTATGCCTAGTTAAGATTAACAATTTCTTACTAACGCTAGAGGAGGCTTAGTTAGAGAAACGACTGTTAGTTAACTATATACGCGTTTAAGGAGTACTAGATTGTTTTATATATTAATCTAAAGTCGATACCTAAGGATTTGTAGAGAGACAAGCTAATAAATTAGGGACGTAAGAGAGTATTTATTAGGTATGTTAAGAGTACTATAAAGATATAGAAGATCTAGGCATCTAATTTAAGGTAGGTAATTACTATAGGATCTATCAAATTCTTCGAAGAAAGTAAGAGAGGTAAGATTAAACTTAGCTTTACTCCGAAGAATTAGAGTAGTTCTATACTAACGCGAAAACTAGTAGAGCGCCTACTAGAGCCTAATCCGAACCTAACGCGCCTATTACTACCGAATCTAACGCTAGTAAGCCCGACTATAATATATAGGGTCGCGACATATATCTAACTACTATAGCTACTAAAACCTAACGTAAGCGTCGAGAGATATAACCTTAACTCTAACGACGAGCTAGAGAAGTTAGAGTAATAAGAGAAGGAGCAAGGCTAGTTAGAGTAGGTCTAGCTAGAGTAAGAGCTAGTAGCTCCGCCTATACTCCCTACTCTAGTATTAGGTAAAAGGATAAGAATAGTATTAGATAGGTTAGAAGAAGTTAGAGTAGATAGAGGCCTACTAAGATAGTTAAGTAAGGTAACTAGTAAGAGAAGTCGTAATTAGAGTAATAAAGAGAGGTAGGATAAGTTAAAGAGGGCTATAGAGACAATTAATAGCTTTATTACTATCTATAATATAATATTAGGTATAAATATAGAAGAAGAGCTCTATTAGTATAAGGATAGCTAGTTTGGATTTACGGCAGATATAGAGGAATGTAGCCTAGTAGTAGTAGGAGCTAGAATACGACTATTAGAGAAGATACCTATCCTAAAGACATACGAGTAGGTAGTCTCTAATAAGAAGTAGAGACACCTATAGCTAGAGGCTATATAGGTAGAAACTATAGCGTTAGAAGGCAACCTAACTTATAAAGCTATAGTCGTACCGGCGGGGGCCAATCTAATTATATCGAAAAAGGTCTTCGATATAAAATATAATACTAATAGATTAGTTAATAAGTTTAAGGCTCGACTTATTACTAGAGGATTTAGCTAGGTACTTAGAATAGGCTTTAAAGATATATTCGCTCTAATAGTTAGATATAATACTATTTGCCTCTTTATAGCTATAGTGTATATAAATAACTAGGAGCTATACTAGGTCGACATTAATAATACTTTTATAGAGTTAGTCCTAAAGGAAGTTATTCTAATACGTGCTCTACCTAGAGTTAGAGTCAACCTAGGCGAGGTGCTTAAGCTAGAGAAGAGCTTATACGGCTTAAAGTAAGTAGCCCGAGACTAGTACTAACTCTATAAAGGAAAGATCGAGAAGATTAGGTTTATTTAGAGTAGAGCTAATCCTTACCTCTTTGTCTATTCTACCTAGAAGCTAATAATTCTAGTATATATAGACGACATTATAATAGGAGTAGAAAGTATAACTAATATAGACTAGTTTAAGAAGAAGTTTGCGATATTCTTTAAAATTAAGGACCTAGGCGAAGCGAACTACCTTCTAAATATTAAGATTATTAAAGACTAAAAAGCTAGTACTTTGCGCTTAGACTAGATATACTATATCGATTAGGTACCAGATAAGCTTATAATATTAGTAGAGAGTACCTCCCTAACCTAATTATCTCTAGATAGCTACGACGCAATTAGAGTACTAGGACCCGACGATGTTAGAATAGATAAGAAAGAATACTAAGAAGCTATTAGTAGCTAGATATATACAGGCGTTCTAACTAGACCTAATATTATATTCGTACTTAGAAGGCTAAGCTAGTATATATTAGATCTAGCTAAATATTACTAGTAGGCTCTAAAGAAGCTTAGGAGGTACATACGCTTATTAAAGGACCTTAGAATTATATATAATACGAAGGTATAAGATATACTTATAGAGTACTCTAACTTAGACTATATAATAGATAAGTTAGACTATATCTTAGTACTAGGGAATGTGTTTATACTTACTAGAGGACTAGTATTATAGGCTAGTAAGAAGCAAAAGTTAGTAGTAGGCTCGATAATAGAAGTAGAGTATATAGTAATAGCAAGGTATATAAAGTAGTTATAGTTTCTCTATTAGATCCTTCGAGATATAAAGATATAAAGATATATTAGTTAGAGCCTATATATTAAGGAGGAGATAAAATTCGCTATAGGATTACTAATAGTACGGCTACGAGAAGATAACTAAGCGGTAATTACTCTTATAAAGGATATATATACTAGCGAGAAGTTAAAGTATATCGACGTAGCCTACTATTATTAGAGAGACCTCTATAAGAAGGGTATTATCTCTATTAGCTATATTAAGACTTCTAATATAATTGCTAACAGCCTAACAAAACCGAAACTAGGACTCTAATTCAAGAAGGTAGTAGAGTAGCTTTAGCTAGGGAAGTAATCTTTTTGTTTTGCTTTTCTTTCTATTTCTACAATTATAGCTGCTACTAGAGAGTAGCACTATAATATACTACTAGACTAACCTACTACCTTAGGTAATCTTATTTGTTACTAGGAACTTATAAATCCCTACTAGAATGCTTATACTACTAGCGGCCTCCTCTAGACCTATAATAAGTACTCTAACTACTACGAGCCCTATAATTAGTACTCTAACTACTACTCTAACTACTACGACAACTAGCCTAAGACGGACCTACGTTAGGCAACTTAGAAACTTCGCTACTAATCCTTTTATTAGGTGTTTTAGTAATCTCCTAGTAAAACTATTACTAACTATAGAACTCTTACTAAGCCCTTACTCTATCTACCTTAGTAAAACTATAGAGTAGATTCTTAGAAGGTCTCTATATAATAATAAGAGGGCTTAGACAAGTAAGATATAGACTCTAATAAGGAATATCTAAGTACTACTTAATTCTAGAGGCGCCTAGGCTAATATTAGGAGATAGCTAATATTTAGAAGGCGAGCGCTCGATAGGAAGTAGAATGTTATAGTCGTCTAGAGTAGAGGAAGAAGAGATACTACTCTATATACTTCTAATAGGCTAACTCCTTAGACTCCTACGCGAGAAGATTAGACTTATACTAGTTATATAGACATCTAGTCTAGAAGGTCGACAATAAGTTAGAGGAGAAAGAGTTACTAGGATCTCCTACTCCTATCTTTCCTTCTAGGTCTCTCTAAGCGACTAACGCCTCTAATTAAGAATCCTAGTACTCTAACGCCTTTAACTAGGAATGTTAGAGCTCTAATATCTCTAACTAAGGCTTATACCTCGGAAAGCTATATTAGGAATAGAGACTAGAGCTTACCTTAGTAGAGTAGCAGACCTTTTACTTAATAGAGACTCTTCCTTAATTATAGGTAGAATCGAGGCACACTAGTAGAGCTAGAGGAGGAAGGCCTAGTTAGTAAGGTACTAATAGGTTAGAGCCTTAATTCTCTTACTTATCTAGTTTAACTTATAGTTAGCTACCTAATCTAGGAGAGTTAAAGGCCTCCTAAGAATACTCTATTCCTACTAGGCGAATTTAGCCTCCTAGAGGTAGACTAAAATCCTATAATAGATAAGGTTACTCTAGGTAAATAGCGTCGGCTTAGTCCCGACTAGAATGTCCTTATATAGCTATAGAGTCTCGTTAAACTATATAGTAAAGAGGTCTCTAACTTCTTAGTTTATATAAGGCTTAGAGAAGGCCTTGTTCTAATAATCTACGAGACTAGTAAGCAACCTATAGTACTCGCTCTCCTAGTACTTATCTAGAGCTATCTAGTAACAATCTAGACTCCTCTAACGACGATCCTTATCCTTCTAATACTATAGGCCTAGGTCGGGACTCTAACCTAGGCTCTAATAAGTCGGAGCTTAGGAAGTTAGGTTAATAGGCTAGGAAGTAGAGAGACGAGGCTAGAGGTTATAGCTACCTACCTTAACTTAGGCTAATAGGCTACTCTAAGCTTAGGCTAATAGGCTACTCCAAACTTAGCCTAATAGACTACTCTAACTTATAGTACTACTCTAACCTAAGGGATTCTCGTCTACTACTCTAGTATAGAGTAAGTAATACTTCTTTTAGTTCTTTCTAAAGTAATTAGTATAAGAGCCCTCGAGATAAGGATTTCTAGGGTTAGAGTAATAAAGAGTATATAGGCCGACATACTAGCCTCCTAACTTAGTAGTATACTAGACCTAGTTTATAGTCTAGGTAGTACTAGCTATTATAAGGCCCGCTATAATAGATATTATACTAGTCGGTATATTTAGGTTATACTCTTATAAACCTAGATTGTTAGGGAATATAATACCTAAATAAGTAATATAAAAATAGGTTATATTACTCTTAAATGCCAGAGGGACCTAGGAAAACTAACTAGTATAGTATGCCTCGTAGAAGAATCGAATATATATCTAGAGCTAGGTATAACTAAGAGTCGGGTGCCTTATAGCGTTAGAGCTTAGAGCTATAAGCTACCTAAGCTTCTTGTCGAATAAAGCGTTATCTAATAGAATTAGCGGAATACCTTACTATTATACTATACTAAGGTATTAGAGAAGTATTAAGATATTAGAGAGGTAATAACTAAAGAAGTATATTAAGGAAGAGAGAGAGGATAGACAACTTTATATAGAGTCGGACCTACCTATAAAGACAAGGTATTTATATAAGCTAGCGTACAAACTAATATATATAAAAACAAAACATTATATAGACGAATAAATAAACTAGTATATATAAAGAGTAAGTATACTCTAGCTTACAACTTTATTTATATATTAGAGGCAAATATACTCTAATTTATAATTCTCTATTATAAAGATAAAGAGAAGATAAATACATTCTAATTTATAACCCTCTCTTATAAGGATAAAGAGGCACGTTATATCTAGAGGACTCTAGACTAGGGATTAGAAGCTAGTAGGAGTTACTTAGGGTTAGTAGGAGCTATAGACGGTATATACCTAAGTAGGAGTATTAAAAAGTAAAGAGTAGTCTTATACCTTCCTACTTAAGTTAGAATAAGAAGAGTTATACTAGATTATAACTTACTAGTCCTCTAACTAAGGCCCTACAAGCTTGGCCCTAGGAGGAGTATTTAAGAGAGAGAAAGAAGAGATAATTCCTCTTCTTAAGGTAAGAGAGGCATTTGATTACTATTTGTTTGTATAGATATATAATCCTTTTCTAACATAATATATTCCTCCTATAGCTACTTCTATATACGTAAATCTATTACCTAGTAGAGAGAGGATCTTAGTTTAATAATAGCGCTATTAATTAAGGCCAAATAATTAGCGCTATAAGTAAATAGATATATAGAGAATAATTAAGTATTATCTAATATCTTTCTATTTATATCTTTAATTCTAGCTCTCGCGTTATATACTTAGTATCCTTTAGCTTATTATTTTTAGCCTTAGTAATATTTTATTAGCTTATAGTCGCTCTACTAGCCTATTCTATAGATAAGGCTTATTAAGTATAAAGTAGTTATCGACCCTACAATCCCGAAGGTAGCGTTAATAATAGTAGGATATTATTAATATAGGTACTCGTAAGTCTAGAAGTAGTTCTATATTATAGTTTCTACTATAGTAAGTCCTATAGATACTACTTATAGCTAAGTCTTAATATATAAAGAGACGTACGTAGAAGATAAGTAAGGGGCGAATTAAGTAATAATAGGTAGGTCTACTAAAATTGCCTAATATTAATAAGCCTAAAATAACTACGCGTAGGTAATACTAGTAGGTCTACGAATCTACTCTATTAGGAATAATAAGAGTCTAAGTAACCTTCGTCTTTTTAGTAGCGTAATTAGTATAGTAGAAAGTATAACGTCCCTACTATATAACGTACTAGAATGATATCAACTAGGCTCGGATATAAGGTTAGGGAACTAGGACGGAGGTTTGAGCACTTTGGACGAGGAAGCGTCAGCCTTGTCGGCTGCGTCTTACGGTCATCTGCTTGTCTAGGAAGTAGAAGGTAATAGGCATAGTAGAAATGACAGTGAGAGCTTCAGGTATAGGCGTAGCGGGCAAGTTATAAACCGCGCTGACTTGCCTCAATTCTTTGATATTCGCAATCAAAGCCAGGTTTTATAGGATGTATCGTGATCAATCTAGACACAACGTCTTGGCAGTAGCACGCCTATCCACCTGACTTTGCTCAAGGCTCAACGCCTGAGACCTGACCATGACACCTTGGTTAGTTGGCTATTTCGGTAGCCTGCTTGACGATGACGCTATACTTCGGGCAAATCTTGACGAGGAGTTCGCAGACCGAAATCTGTACCTTACTGCAATAGGTGCCGCCACTATCCCGGCTATGGCCGCTATCGCCGCCATCTTCTCGATCGTCTCGATCGATGTCGTTAGTATTGTCCAGAACGACCGCTTCATGAAGGATGTCAATGACGTCGCTTGAATTCAAAAGTCTCGGGGGATCGTTACACACTGCCTCTAAGCTGCAGTTGACCTACGCCCTTGATTAGCATTTTGTGCTTCGTCGTCGGCGCCACATCCGGGGTCGATGCGGCATCGTCAGGCAATGGCTCGCTCGATTAATCATGCTCGCAGTACCTGCATGTCCTTTCTGCAGCTTTGCTCTCGTCCGTTCCTACCGAACACGATTTCATGGCTGTGGAATGCGGAGACCACTCTCTTTGTTATGGTCCCTGACCCCATCTGCTTGCCTCGTCTTCAATACGATCGCTTTGTCCTCGCCACAAAAACGCTCGCCGACATGCAGGGTCTGATGAGATCGTCAGAGGTGTTTGCACTATGCAGCACAGCTCATGTAGCGACACCATGCCTTGTAGGGCTGGACATGCGAGCTACATAATTGTACATGCCTATGTCCTATCAGCCGTTTCAGCGGTGATAGCCATCGTCTTGCTGCTGCCGTGCCGAGATCTCTTATATGGCAAAGCCTTGTCCGATAGTTCTGATTCACTCCTGCCATCGATCGTATGAAAGACTATAGACGAGGAGGAAGGGCAGGTCCTCTGTGTCATTCCCGTTGATCATTAGGATGATTCTCAACTTGCCGTCCAGAATGCCGGCGACATCTCCGAACAGGTGTGAATGAAGGACCTTGCATCATGAACAATCTCACCATAGCTATGAACCCAATGTCAATCGCAGCTAACGATGCACACCGTTCTGGGCGTTACTACCACTTACGGAGATGAGCAGCGGCGACGATTACATTTCGGGACCGTGAGAATGAAAGACGGCTACCGACCGCGACGAGTTGTAAGCAGGAGCAGGGCTCTTACACAGACCCAGCAGGGCGCTATATGCCTGTATGGCCACAAAGGCAAAACGGAGCTGTGCCCTCTGCACCAGGCAATCCAGTAATGGTGTCCTTCGCTGCTGTCTCGGCTAAAGGAGCCCTGTGGGACTTCTGTTCTTCCACGCTGTTGAGATCGTTCGAATCATTCGGGCATCTACTTTGCCGCGAGAGTGGGACGAGCCTGGCTCTGCTCGAAGCGCTGCCGTAGCTTGCCTGCCTTAACAGCCGATCCGAGAGTTTGTCAGCCACAAGCCTCTCCAGGACCTTGTCCTTTGACCAGTAGCGTTCGTTGCGAAGTGTTACAGTAGCGTCGATCACAGCCCAGGCTCACAACTGCCAGGAGGTGCGTCGTCATGGTCGTAAATGCTACCAGTCTGCCCGTCCAAGCTGTCCAAACCTCATTGAGCCCACTGAGAATCGAATCTGGGAGTCTCAGGACAAAGTCCCCGCTCATCTCGCTTCTCCCATTGGACTTGGGCGAGCATTTGAGCAGCTCGTCCATCGAGACATGCTGCCGAAAGTCAAGGTCAAAGGTCAATGATTCGAAATGGTAGCCTTGACGACGACGGTGATGGCAGCAGAGGCTGATGTAGCGGCTCCTCATTCGTATATGATCAGATTGCCTTACGTCCATCGGCTGATTTATCTGCTGTGCATGCAGGTGAGCATGTAGGGAACCGAATGGGTTCTGTTCAATCGCACTGAGCCGAGCTTGAACGTTCAATGACCTTGCGGGCTTAGAGGCAGAATTGACCTCGTACCAAGAAATTAGGGACGACAATACCGCTTGATCAGCCGGCTGAGTGAGCTAGTTTGTATCCAGCATTAGCCTAAGCGTGATTCGTGAGATATCGGCTGGAACGTCTGCCGTACATGTAGGTTAGCATGCCAAGAAACGAGCGAAATGTCTGGCCATCGTCCTGAGTTTGGAGCTCAGATACCGAGCTCAGGGCGCCTGTGCTTTTTAAAAGATTTGATGGCGACAACGCTACTTGCTCAGCAGTCTACGAAGCAGGCTTGTTCGCTATCCAGCATCAGCTCGAACAATCCATAGGGGATAAAACTAAGAGGACTGCGATGCTGTCCATCGAATTCCCGCAGTAAATCCGGTGCACGGGGCCACCAGATCTCTCTGATCGATCCAACCGACAGTTCAGTTCCGAGACTCACGCCTGAGCAGTCCTAGCATTTGACTGACTATTGAACGTAAATAGATCAGGAATCAGGCTTAGTCTCCTATCCCATACATGACGTTCTGCCGCGAAACAGGTCCTCTCCGCACTCTGCAGACTTCGAAATCACACCTCTTCCCTATGAACTTGATCAGGGCCTTTTCTCGAGTTGGTAACATCCCGTCCTCCACCTCTATTCGGCCGAATTTTGAGTATCTTGACGAGGTCTTGCCGATCTGAGGTGAGCGTCGGCCGACTGGCGAGCTGCGAGCATGATCTTCGTTGGAGTCGTTCAGCGGGGATTGATGGCAGTGTACGGAAGTAACGCCTTGACCGTAACAAGCGGCAGTCATTAGCATTGCTGTCCAACGCTCACAATTGTAGTCTGCCCACCCTGCATGCCCTGCTGTTGCACCTTGCGCTATCGATTTTGCAGCGGGATTGCGGCAAAGCAACAGACGAAACGGCGTCAAATCCTTGAATCCTTGCGTGCTGGGATTCACAGCGGTCGGAGCAAGCGACCACAGCAAACCCTGGATTTGGCTCAGCGGATCGGCGGCTGGAGTGAGACCGAACTCATGCGCGTGGGCTTTTCAACCAGACACGAGGAGTCGCCAATCGCAAAACGTGCCTTAAGATACTACTATTGCTACAAAAGGGCTGAATCTTTGATGATGAGACCACGCATGCTGCCGCTACCTGCGTGATAAGCCGCTGGCCTCGAGGCTCGCTGATGAGCCGGGCGCGGTCTTGATTCCCAGAAAATCATGACAGCCGCTCCAACGCAAATGGTGGTGGGCGTACGTACGCCATACTCTGGCCCGAGTCTGCCGCCACATTCAAGTCCAGACGTGCCGGCTCTCACGACACGAAAATCGTCCAATGACCTAACGGACCGAGCCAGCAGCAGATAACGATGTGCCTAATTCGCTACATACCTCAGAACCGTGGTTGAAGACTGCTGTGGCGGGATCTGGTGTTGCAAAGAGGCCATGGTGGAGAGCATACGTAGTTGAAAAGGCGAAACGGTGACTCATTCCGATATCTTCGGGCGAAGAATGCGGGGTCTGGTAAGAGACATCTGGCAACCCGGAAGGAAGAGCAAGCTGGTGGTAGCTCGCGGTGTTGAGGGAGAGCAGAGCAACATTTTGCGCGAGGCAGATGATTTGAAGGTCGAAGATAGTGGTGGGGTGCAGAGCGACACTGTACTGAGGGGTGCACCGACCTGATGGTGGCACGAAGAGCCAGAATGTGGTGAAGGGCAGAACGACGCGGCGCCGGCGAGCGGAGGAACCTTATGGTAGATAGCAGACGACTTCGTGATGGGTCAACAACCATCCACATCCGAGAACCCCAGGTGTGGTCCGCTTCGCTGATTGAAGACGAAGGCGTTGGCAAAGACGAATATGCCGTCACTTCGAGCTTCGAAGCAGTACGCTCTCTCGATTCCAATCTGACATACTTCGAAAGAAATCAGCGAACAGTGCAAGAGCTGTCCCGGCCATTGCCAGCGGTCGAACAATCGAACAACGTCATTGTGATCAGCTCAAGGAGCAGTCCGCTCCTCCGATCAAAAGGCAGAATAGCGCCGCCACGAGCGTCGGCGCAGACAGCGCAACCAGCGCCGCTGACACGATCCCGCCGCACAGCGAGAGGCTCGACGCGGTGCGAAGAGACGCAATACAAGTGCATTACTTCACTCCGTGGGATTGCAAGTGTTGAGGAGCTGCAGGGTGCGAGGAAGTGAAATCCATGGATTCGCGCTACCAACCATGCAGCACATTCGAGGCTGGACGATATTGTCAACGGCGTTTTTGGGGAGACTAGAGCCAGCCGAGGATACTGACAATGTCAGGAGTTTCAACCAGTACATGCTCGAATCAGCTGGTCCTAAGTCAAGAACAAGGCATTGTCCGCAAGCATGCGCGGACGGCTTGTGGATAATGTCTAGACAAGCATCCCGGAAGACTGTCAGCTCGTGGTTGACTTCATGAATAACGTCGACTCCAAACTGCATCCGGACAATGTGCAGACATCTATGGCTTCCAAGAAGAAGCAATCCGTGAAGAACCCACAGCAGTACAAGAATAGAGTGGGCACCAGCGACAGGCAGCCTGTACAACGTCGAAGGCCTAGGCGATGACGTTGCGCCCCTTATCAGCTTCCCGATCCATGAATCGGGACGGCTTGTGGCTAATGTAGTGTGCTTAAGACGGCTCCAGGTAGCAGGGGAAACGACCCTCAGCGCCTGATCTACGAGCCGTTGCAGAGACCCGGGGAGTATGGAGTGATGAAGCCCGGAGCATCTAAACGATACTTACACTCCTGCCTGCTTCGCACCAATACAGCTGCTCCACGATAGTAAGGCACGAGATGGCAGCACAGCTGCTGAACCCGGAAGCGGAGAGCCGCCGACGTAGTGAGGAACCAGGTGTTGGTGGATAGCGCGGGAATGATCCGGTTGACCAAGGATGCCACAGCAGCAGCCATGGTTGCGAGAGCGGCAACAGCACAAGATGACATTTGTGGAGGCGAGACGACGACAGCATTACAACCTGTTGAGTAAGGTTTGCGATGTGCCTGTATCTGCCCGGCATTAAGAGCGTCCTTGCAGTTGGCTTGGCTCTATCCGCTATAGCTGTCGCAAACTTGCATGGTAGCTCATCGCCCTCCGACAGTTCGCAGGGCAGTCCGCCGTTGTCCGACACCTTGCATGCAAGCTCGCCGCCCTTAGACACTTTGCATGACAGTCTGCCGCTCTCTGATGTCTGGTAAGACAGTTCAGAGCTGTCCATCGCCTCAACTTTATCGCAAGCCAGCTCGCCACACTCCGATGTCTCGCAAAATAGGTCACCGTTCGCAGTCTTGAGCGCAAGGTCTTAATAGATTCGCGACTTGCTGGGTGCCAGGCGTACAGCCAAAGCCGCCTCCGGCTGATCGAATGCTGATGCTGCCAGTGAGACTAATGGAGCATCCCGATTGAGGCGGTAAGCCTCGAGGCGACATTGGGCACGCGGAACAGTCAGAGGCCTGTCTTCTCTTAATGCTTGGCGTCGAGAGGATGGTCTGCAAGCTTGCGATTCCTCTCTCGGCCAGGAAGGCGATGATGGTGCAGGATCATTAGAACGAGGGAGATGCTCGGCTAGCGCCGCAGGCTCCCTTAAGAGCGGCGGTAGTAACTGCGAGTCCATGCGTGAGGAGGGACTGCCGCAGGTCATGCCCATTGTTGAAGCGGTGAGTGTCCTCGCAGTCGATTCGACTCCGCCTGCCACACAGACGTGTATAGGTCACGGTCTCGTTGTAATCGGTCTCGGAATGGCAGCTGCATTCTGGGCGCTCCTTGGTCTTCATCGGGGCAGAGGTCCAAGAGGCTTTCGTTTCCTGATTCGGTGTGCTGGCTGCACTCTCTGGAAGTAAGTATGAAGACAAGTAGACCATCAGAGATTTTGCCATTGATGCCTCTGTCGGAGACTCATGCGGCGCGGTGCAGAGCGCAAGGTCAAGGCAAAGGCAACTTATTATGCGTGCAGACCAGCGAAAATACATGGAGTCACGAGTCGGAGTTTGATTCTTCGGCCTAGCCCGCAACGGCAACTCCCAGCAATGTCATCAAAAGATTTAGTTGAACCCTGCGAAAAGCCTGGCTCGCGCTTCCCCACGTAGTTGCGAGCTCGGGTCTTGGTCGTGATCTTCCTCTACTGAACCTGCAGCTTTATAGACCGACCAACTGCGAACATGGCTGCCAGCCCCGATAGGTCGCCCAAGCAGTATGCTGCATCCTTGGACTCTAATCGACGCCGATAGAGCGACACATCCTACATCCATGCTGCTATGAGTCTTGCTGGGTGCCGGTCGACGCCCGAGGACTGCTGATGAACAACATATAGGAACTGCAGCTCCTGACAACCTCGTGACCGCCCACCATACGATTCCCACCGCGATCGAAGCCCCGTTCACCCGTCCATCAACTACGCGTCCGAGTCTCGACTCCGCCGACTCCAATGCCCTCGATGCGCTGTGGACGTCGCGCAGACATGCGGCGCCGAGGTGAGGTGCAGGACAGCGGACAGGAGGTGGATGATTGAGGCCAGGCGGTGCTAGAGCAAGAGCGTGATTTCAACCACAGCCTACAGCAGCAGGCGGATACTCGCCGTTGGCGCCCTATGTTGTGCAGGCACTGAGCTGCAAGCCACCTCGAGAGCCACGTCCACAGTCCCAAGGACCGCGCTCCAGGCCTTGTCTTTTGCGACCGGACACGCGAGGATACTCTCGACGCTGTCTCAGACTGCCGTCACCGGCGAGAGAGATGATGCCAACAACCAGAGTGATGTCAGGTCAAAGCCTGAGGCAAAGAGCATACTGCACAGGAGCCAGGAGCTCGGCATCCCATGATAGGATCCACACCGTCGTGAGCGGGCTCGACATCCAACTTAGTCGGCATGTTGAAGCTATTTGCGACGGCGGCGAAGTCTCCTCTGGCGTACCCTACAAGCTCTGGACTTTGTCGACTAAATGTTCCCTTCCACCGGTTCGCGCTCCACCTCTGCAACATCTCTCCCAGCATCTCCTAACGGCTCAACTATCGCATCCGCAGACCGCGGCACGTCACTCATATCGTCCACGACCCGGTATGCCCTAGCTTTCCGGCCTCACGTTCCCGGCTATCGCCGCCAGCTGAGACACAATCGCATGCCCAAGCCACATCCGCAGCCTAATTTCCACACACTACGGTCCTCTCCTCCACAATCTGAACGCTGCGAACTACGGAGAAGAAAGCGATGGAGACCTGGCCAGACTGCTACGGTGTGAGGGATCGGCCGTAAGGCGGTTGCTGCGTACGGCGCTTATAATGCTGCTGTGCACCCAAAGTCATCGTTCCTACCTTGCCTGTGCAATCACAGGCACAAGCGAATCTGCGCCTTCGCCTGGGCCGGCCGTAAGGCTGTCAAGCTCACCTCCATCCCTCGTATGCTCCTCCATGGACCACACTACAGGCATGAAGCCCGCTGTCCTTGCCCATTTGCGCCCGTCCGCTCGCCTTGGCCTATTCGTCACCGCCGCTCGCTCGTCGTTCTGCCTGTACACCCATAGCCAGTATTGAATTTGCATCTCCTACCCCTCGCTGGTCCCTCCGACATGCTCCGTAACATAGACCCAGACCTGAAATGCACCCAAGACCCTATGCCTACACTGATACCTAGGTAGCTCAGCTTTGAACGCGGTGTTAGTAAATTTGGCCCATGGTTTCTCGGTATTACAAAACATAGAGGCATTTTCCTTAGCAGCCAGAGGTCCTTCAAAGATGTTTGACACAGCGTTATGATCGTGGATGCGTGCTCTCTCAGCTAGGGAAAGGTAGCCCTATATTGACGAGATGTGAGAATTCTGGTTGAACAGTCTCGATATGCCGAAGCAAAGTGGTCTTTTCCTCGACAACTACGCATCGGCAAACTTGAGATTGTGAAAGTGTACTCTTGTACCTACGTAGCTCTGTTTCGTGAGCATGTACAGCCAGGGACTGCCACTAGACACTGAAAATGCGACTGCGACTAGACACTGGCCTGCAACCAGTGCTGCTTAGTAACGTATGTCGAAGCTAGGCCGAACGCTGCACCACGCGAAGTATCAGACATATGAAAGCTCAACTTTGGCGGTTTCGCGCAACTTGATGTCCTCGCCTTTCGGATATGCTGGCGATATTCTCGCCGACTTGAGTGCGTGAGCTGGACGAACCTGTGTCTCGTACTGGTATGTCGAACTCCTGCACCGACTGTGACAAGTATGCTACTAAGCTCTGGCATCTTATACCGTCGGCGCGCACAAGGTAATAAAGAGCACTGCGCCCGTATTGATGTATCTAACGGACGGATCATCTGTGTTCAGCCTCCATCTCGTCTGGTCGGTGACGATGGGACTGGTGCGTCCGCTAGTGGGCCTGGATCGCCTTCAAGAACTTGATTGCTGGCGGAGACTCATCGGTCGAAGGCAGATTGCGCCGCCTCCGAAGCCGGTACGGTTGCGCAACCGTTGCTATTACTTGCTGTCAGACACTTCTAATGGTGCCGAGCGGTCGTGTAGTGTGCTTTGTGTCCTGTCCCGCACTCGTCATTCACATTCATGTTCTCTGCCAGTGGGTCGTAGAAGGAAGCAGGCTCGGGCAACGATACCTGAAATGCATGCACCAGTCATGTTGTCTAGCACCAGCGTTGCGTGCGGAGTTCCAACCCCGAGGTATCGATGGAGGCTTTGCCCTCTGGCCAGCGAAGCAGCAGTGCCTTTGAGCGAGGAGAGGATGGATGCTAGGACGGCAGGTGGTATGGCTGAGTGATTGGCATAAGGAAGCCCAATGCGGGTCAACACTTCACTCTGCTCTGGCTGCTCGGCTGTATGATCTCATTATCGACGTCCGGAATGGTGAGATGTAGGTCAAGGCGTGACAGAGTGATGGTCAATCAAGGTGGTGTAGACCACGCCCTGCATGGCCCAACTAATACAGCTCCCATCCGGATCGGAGACCTGCTTTGTTGATCATGGGTGACAGTGATGGCAGAGGTCAAGATGTCCGCCAATGTGCATTGTACCTTCGGCCGCGCGTGGTCGCATGCTCTTCTCCCTGAATCTCCTTGCTCTGAGTTGCCTGGACTTTGTGTCGAGCTGCTCTTGGAGATAGGCAAACCGGTCCTGGGTTTCGATTGTGGTCTGGCGGGATGACGGACTGGACTGGACTCGGCGAAAGCAATGCGTTTCGGCTCGACATCGAGATCGGTAGGCCAATTGGAAGGAGGGTGCCCAGCATAATTCTGTGAAGCAATGTTGGAGAAAATGCGCGAACAGTCTGCCACATCCATGAATCTTTCGCGGCTGCGTCCTTACGATAGCTAAGGAGGGCAAGTGTGCCCGCCCGGATACCAGCCAACTAACTCACTGTGATGCTGTTGCTCCATATACATGGATGTGCCTGCTGCCAGGTTGCTGATTGGAAGCGAATAAATGTCCACCGGTCTCCATGTGCCTGCCTGGATAATGTAGCAGTCGCTGCGTGATTGCTGCTTCGACCGGTATGCTCGGAAGCTTCCTTCCATCCTCGAACTGGATCGCCCCATGCGACGTGCCATCTAGTCACGGCGTGCAGCTCCCGTTCTTCTGCAAGGCAAGAGCTTTGTTAGTGAGCTGACGATGCTTGCCTTTTTGTCGGTGCGCAATCCGTGTCGTGTCTGCTTCTCCTTGCTCGTCGCAGTCGGTGCCTCGCCTACCCGACCGGCCGGCTGGCAGAAGCCCAGATTCACTATAATCACGCCTACCTTCGATGCTCACTTGGGTCTTGGCTCTGCAGCAAATGTGATGTCTACGTCCCAGTCTTGCGCCCTACCATTAGCATTACCATGTCATATCATCTTCTACCATAAGCCACCGTCCTGCTCTTCCCTCCTCCTGCTCTTCAGCTACCGTCTGCCATGTACTGAGAAGCAAGGGCGCCGAATAGCGTCTGGGTGTCTCGACAGTCGAAAGGAGCTGATGCGTCGTCAACAGTGTGCTAGATGGCATGGTACTAGCCGCAGTCGATAGCAATCGGCTGGCTCAGAACTAGCGGCGAAGCTGTAGTCGATGAAGTGCTCGATCAAAGGACGCTGGAAGCGCCGTGACTGACTGCTGCCTGATCTTGACATACGGCAATGCGTGGCTTCTTGGTTGACGGGTTGGCTTGTGCTTCGTGGCTGGCAGTGTTGAAGGTGATGCGGAAAATCTTGATTAGCATTATCTAGTTCTGACAAAGAAGTCGTGGCTCTAGCAACCATGCCTCTGCAGAAGCATTTGTCCTTATCAAGACATGCTTCTGCTCTTAACTTAGTAGGGTGAGCTACCTAAGTGAAGGTGATGCCGGTGGTGACAGCGGCTTACTAGTGTCTTGCTTTCTGGGTTGACGGTGCTGACAGCTGCTTGCGGAAGGACTCACGATCTTAATCCCTTGCTTCTCTGTATACTTGCGAAGGCCTGCCCTTAAGGGTGACATGGCTGCCGGCTTGCGGCCGCGCGTTGGAACTTGAAGCACTTGCCTGGTCTGGCGATACTGCTTGACAGTAGTTGGAAGGCGTACATGGCGGAGCTATGCGGCGCCAGTCCTCTCGTGCTCGTCGAAAGGTGCGGTTGCTTATGCGCCGCGTCCACCTTCAGGCTGTTGTTCGACAACTGTTCGTGGTTCGGGTTCGTGGCTCGGCCAGAATTAGTCTCTCCTTGAGGTGCAAAGTCGTTGATCGTCCTGCGGGTCACTTCTCAAGGTTTGCGCTGATCAGGCGCCGTGGTTCGATGTCTCTGTGCTCTTAGTGCCGGGCAAGTGCTACGTCTTAGCTGCGCTACTGTCAAATGTGGCGTGGTTGTATCTGGAGCTGGTTGTCGGGTGACGTGACATTGTCCTGGATGTTCGTTCGATCGTGGGGTGTGAGGTTGTGTAGTTGCTCCCTAAAGTGCCCTTCGACGGCGAGCGGCGAGTTGACAGTGGTGTCCTTGTATTCAAATCTTGCAGGCCTCCAGCCTATCAACTGTGCTCTTTGCAGCATTGCGGCCGTTGGTGCAGGCTTTATATATAGTATTAACGTCGACTAGAAACTACAATTATTATTAGGAATAAGCCTTAACATTAATCTACCCTTAAGCTTAAGAGCTAATAGCTATTATATCTACTATATATACTTCCTCTATTATTTAGACTACTATATACTTTAAAGGACTAAAGACTTATACTTATAATTCTACTTAGCGCTTATTATACTAACGCTATATATTCTAGTACGACTATACTCGTTAAAAGTAGTAGCATCCTATCTCCTCGACATACCTACTAATAGTAACGTCTATACGCTTAATAAGTAGAGTCTATTTATAATACTCTCGATATAGATTTGCTACTATAAGCGTCCGTAGGTAGAAAGAATTAGGATAATAAAGAGTAAGGCTATATATAAGCTCGATAGTAATACGATATTTAAAAATATAGCTATATCGAGAGTTAGGAAGATAAACGCTAAGAATATAGCTAATACCTAATAATATCTTATAGAATAGTATCCTAGCCTTACTAACTAGTATTAGTCTGCGATATCTAAATAGTCTAGTATTCGCTATCCTAACTAATACTACTTTACTAGGCCTTAGTAGTTCTATTCTAGCTATTCTTACTAGTATTAAGTTACTACGTCTTAGTAGCTTAACTTAGCTACTCCTTAACTATACTAGTCTACTAAGTTATAGTAGCTCGACCTAGCTACTTCTTCTTAATTAAACTATTACTACTTTAGCGCTACTTAGTAATACTAATTACTCTATAGTTACGCTATCTAGTCTTATTACTATTATTACTAATATTACTAAGATCTCTACAAATCTATACTTTATAGTCTCTATATCTCGAAGAAGTCGACTAGTATCTTACGAGTATAGTCGATAATAAGATAGAGATAATTAGTAAAGTGTTCGATACTAATAGGAGAGAGTAGTAATAAGAGCGAGTATAACTTAACTCTTAAGTAATAATAATATAGCCTTTACTTAAAGTATAAGGCTCGAAGTTATTATATTATATTTTTAGGTATAGTTATATTTCAACTATATAGCATTTATAAGATATAATTATAAGGCAGCTATATATAGCCTATTATACTCGTATTCTACTATCTATAACCTACGCTACGCCTAAGCTATAGTAGATAGGTAACGCGTATATAATTCGAAGCTATATTACTAACTTCTAACGACAATTAGTAATATATATTTATAGTAGTATAATAAACAGCTCCTCTGCTAGTTACGCCTCTATCTTATACCTAAACTATCGACTAGAACTCTATTAACAATCTCTCGATTACTCTAAGTTTACTCGCCTACTATTATTAATTTGTCGTATAGGACTAACTAGCTATATAGCGTTAGTAGAAAACTACAATCTCCTATTTATTAAGTTATTCTTTAATAATATTCTCCTCGCCTATCGAAGTAAAGCTATAGGCGAGGACTATACTAATCTGTAGATCGCTAAGAGATAGCGTAGCGAAATTTAAGTCCTTCGTTACTAATACTTAATAGGAACCTCTTTACTATATCCTAGTAACTTTAGAGCTTACGTACTATATTCGAGAAGTCTTAGATATTAGACTCGGCTTCTTAGATATTAAACCTAATAGGCCGTTTAGGTATTCGTTACTACCTAGTAAGTATTACTAAAGTCGATGGCCGTATAGCTATAGACGTTGAATTTAGAGAGTCGAGGACTAGATCGAGGAGCTAGAAACTAAAACCAAACTGAGCTGCATTATTATAGTAGTCCTAGAACGTTATGTAGTTGTTTAGTAGACAGACTAGGCCGGCGGTGCTATTAAGCTCTGCTGAGGGCGCACTCTCCGCTGTAATTCACATTATCGGGCGATGATGCGGTTAAGCTAGTAAGCTGTGCATCGCTGTTATGGGGTCGGAGTAGAGTGGAGGGGAGGAAGAGGAGCGACGATATCGTTGTAGTAAGCGTCGTTTCGATAGAGAGGTGGGATGAGCCTGATGCGTCACTGCGATTAATACGACTATAGGTAGCGCTGTGGAAAATCGCAGGCCTAGGTTTGCGAGAATGACAGCGAACATAGCTGAGGTTATTGCGGCGAAGATGTTAGCAAGGACCGAAAGAGATCCGAGATCGATAAGCATTGTTTAGCCAAGCTCGCAGCAAGCTAGCTATGGTTGACTCTACTACTCGGTCGGAGCAACATTCCTGTGCTTCCGGGTACTTTGTGTTCACGGACGAGATTTATGCCGCAGCAGAGCGGCTGATCTGGAGACAAAAGGAGGGATTTTCCTTTTTCTCATTCGCATGAGGAATGAAGCCTCGCAAGCGTAAAGCGGCCCTCCCTGCCAACCTACAACACGTTGATCGTTTTCAAAGGCCTAAGCTCGGTAGTATGAATGGAGGCAACCAGGCTGAGAACGTTCTTCCGAAGAAAGCGGAGGGCATCCTGAAGGACGCTCTCGAATGAGGCCTCAGTCACAGGTAGTAGACTGATTGGAGCTATCAATGCCTCTGTTGGCGATGAAGAGGCGTCACAGGATTACAGTGAAGATGCGAAGGCCACCGTCGATCATTCGAGGTTGCTGATACAGTTTCGCCGTCACTACTGCCAGTGATGTGGTTGAGATTCCAGGACGTTGTCGCAAACCTCGAGAAAAGGCAGTTAAAGCTTCTATCACGGCTAGGCGCAGGGTGGGTGGTGCATACTGACCAGGGATAGGCCGACAGTCCTCCATGCGCCAGCGAGCGGCTAAATGTCCTGGCGAGCTGCTTGTAGGGCCCTCGTGGTCGCTGGTCTCTCCCGCCGACTTTCATCTTTCAGCAGGTAGCCTGGTAGTGAGGCTGGAGCTGCTTGAACAGGCCGGCTTTGGCTTCTAGAGCTTTCTGCCTCGCTTTGCAAGCATATGACATGCGCCCAGAGTTCTGTCCGCTGCGTGCATGTCGGGACAACATTGCAACAATCACCGCTTGCCATATCTTTGTGTCACGTTGAGGCTCAGGAACCATCATCGCATCGACAAGACCCAATCTTCACTGAATTCGTCCGGTCGTGTGAGAGTACCGGTAGCACAGAACTGTACGGGCCCAGGTTTCACACGTGGTAGCGGCATCAAATTGCACGCAGACGAATATTGGGTGGTGCAGTCCATATGTCGACCGGTACCGATTATGCGGTGAGGATGTCCTGCGTAGTGAGAGTTCGTGATCGCCATCACCGTCACTGGATTGCCGAAGGACCGCAACTGAAATATGATCAGGTTGGATAACTTAGAACGCCAGAATTTTGCGGTGAGAGCGTCACATGCTAGGAATCGCCCTTCTCTAATACCTCCACCCATGCGCATGCTGACAGGTATCAGGCCGGTCTTTGCTTATAGGTGTCCTTTATCCAGCTTAAGAACCAACATTGCATTCAAACCTGATTGAACAAGCACCCACCAAAAGTCTCGAGCTGCACGTTCCGACGAAATAGATTCATTTCTTGGTCTTGACTTATCTACGGCTGCAGGACGAGAGCATCATCGTTCGTACGAGGGGCTGTCGGGTGAGTTTTGTCCAGCTCGCAAAAGTTCGGAAGTGGCTCTTAATGCTCATCGCCAAGTCCAACGAGTACTTTCCTTCAGATATCCCTGCGCCAAGGCCTCCTTGTGAGTCGTATAGCCCGGACGTTGCGGATATGAACAAGACGGATATGGTTGTGGTGTACAGAGGTTATTAACAGCGCCATTAGGCTATTCTTGCACTTTAGAAGCTCCGCATTGGTCTTACACAACTTGATCATGGCTTTGCACCAAACGTAGGTGATCTTGCTGCCAGAGTTGCGATGATGGCGCATGGAACCCTATGGCATCTGGTGTTGAGACCTGATGACCCCCAATCACCTGCGGACGGAGGCGTCAGAGCCCGCTGAAAACCTAGGAGCTGCTGGACTAGTAATAGTGCTGGCAGCATTCCTACTCACTGCCACTACCGGGAGGCCTGACATCGTATCATGTGACAATGCTATGTAGTCGACCGATCAGCAACAGCTCAACTATGCCCGGCCATTACGACGAAGCGCAACGCCCGCTAAGTCTTGACAGGCGATCCTAAGTACCAGACACAATCTTCGCTGAGCGGACGATAAAGCAGACTCGGACTCGATTCACAACGCTGATGCGGACAACTCAATCTCTCTTCTAGTGTCTGGTGAAGTAGTTGTTCCGCGTTTCCATGACGGTGCTTATGAATTCGAGCAAGAACTTGATCATACACCCATATCGCAGCCTATCGACCTCGCACACGACGACATAAATCGGGCTGATCATCACCGACGCTCTTATCGATGCATCTACGATATAGCCAAAGTCCGACAAATGTTTCCTGGATGCCATGAAACGCTTGGTAGTATATCTCTAGACGTATGCGCCAAAAAAGACAGCAAGCATGGCCGTGGCGAGAGCCTTCGCCGTCCAGACCGAGGTCACGACTATCTTGCAGCAGTCGCTTGCAGGTCAATTGACGTTGGCCAGAACATCGGACTCGCCGCTCTCGATCCTACACACCTGAAAAGCGATGCTCGCAGCTTCGCAGCCAGGCGAAAGCACCAGCTGGGCATTCATTTGTCATTCCTCGAGACCAGAGCCGAGGGCCAAGGTGGAGAACGTGCAGCCAAAGTCTAGACGGACTAGAAGCAGATTACCTACAGTTACAGACAACCGTTAATTTCCTTGCAGTCGTGTTTTCTGGCGTAGATCTGGGCACTATTGATTGACAGGGATAAGATCCCGATCTTTCTGATTGAGGTGGTGTGGATAATGCTAGCGAAGTAGACTTGGTGGGTTCGCCGTACACTGGCGCGTAGTAAACGGCTTGCGACGGCTGCGGCGAGGTGGTGTCGTGCGCAATGCCGACTGAGACTAGTTTCCAGGTCAGAAGTCGTACGCTACTTAGGATCGTGCTCGATATTGGATGATGTCGTCAAATCGGGTCATTATCTCGTCTCCGGCTACTTTGGTAACCCGTCAGCGAAGGATGTTAAGGTTTTGGATGGCAGCAGTTTTCTGGCCTTCAACACGACTGCATAGAGGCTAGTGAGCTTGAAGCAGGGTTTGAGAAAGACGAGACAATCACGGACAAAGACGACGTCATTGCATAGTAAGACAGAGCTATTGTTAAGGATAAGCCCATCGCACATCTTGAAGCAGGGAGGCTGGAAGCCGGCATACTCCGAGCAGGCGATAGCCCCGCTAGTATGGAGGGCCGTAAGCTACAAGCAGGCGAGCTGGAGACCGGCGTATTCGGGACACGTAACAAGCCTGCCGGCATAGCGGCCGGTGAGCTCCAAGCTAGTAATAATGGACTGGGACCCGTTGCTAACCAAGATGGAGTCCTTGCCGACGATGAACCCATTGTCAGCCTTAGTACAGGCGATGAGGAAGACAAAGCCAATGCCGACTAAGATCGAGCTACTACTAACGAAGAATCAATAGTCGATAATGAATCTATTGCTAGCCTCGAAGCTAGCGATGAAGTGGATGAAGCCATTGTGGATGAAAATCGAGCCATTCCGGATGGATGAATCCATTGTTAGCCTTGAGGCAGGCGATAATAAAGATGAAGGCATCGCAGAGGAGAATGAAGTCATTGCGGATAATAAAAATGGAGATTGATTAAAGGTACATCGAGATCGCGATTGACCTATTACATACGTATAGTGCCATCGACATTCATTTCACTACTAGGGCCCTATCGATAGCGTAGGGACATTATGTGTGGTCTCGCTATTTGGAGGCGGTTGAGTTCAAAGCATAAGATATAATGCAGGGAAATGGAGGCCGAGATTGTAGCAAAGCGGAACGAGCACAACGGACGCGATCTAACGAGCGGACGCGATTAAGACTAGCGACTTGAGATGTCGACACCGGACATCAGTAATAAGTTCTAGGTCGTTCCCGAGATTGGCTACAATCACGATCAACGAGCTTAGGGTAGTGTGTTGCTATGTGCTATACAGACGAAATAGCTAGCTCTTAGCAAATTATCAAAGGAGCCTTAGCTATGTCAACGCTAGCGACCTAGTCATCGGCAGCTACAGCTGATGTCGCGAATCTTGGCTCGCTTGCTACCTTATCTGGGCCTTTAACCGGACATAGGCCTTACCGTAATCGACTACCTCAGGCGTTTCAAGTGGGTGTTTGACGACTATAGCTTGAAAGTCTAGAACACGGACAAGGCCTTCTTCAACAATAAGAACGACCGCGTTAGCGGCATCCTAAATGCCGAGATGCCGTGTGACGGCTCTTCCGAAACATTAGAGTCAGCGCAGCAATGCCGTCGCATCGAGCCTCACGTCACCTAGAATCGACCGAGACGGCGACTACGCGAGGTGACTTTGCCGGCGGAGAGGAATGAACTGGCAGACGAACTGAAAGCATCGGACCGCTCTGTGTGTGCGAGGGATCGATACTTAGGACAGACTTTACTGGAATATTCGGTAGGCAGAATGTTGAGACGCATATGATGGAGCCTAACAGCATTAGCAGGTATCCTGCGGATCTGCAGCCGTTCCAACGAATGGGTTTGGACTTAAGGACGCATTCGACTTCTCAAACGAGGTCACAATTTATATAGCACACTGGAACAAGACGTGTGAGAGGCTGCGGCCGTCCCATGACACGGACAAGCCGAAGCAGACGCACATGGATGCTGTGCATGAATTCGAGAGCAAGATAGCAGCTTCACCAATCCCGCAGCAATCTCAACGTTCAAAGGTGCATCATCTCCTCGCTCCTCATGCAGTTCAGGTGCATAAGATCCTTATCTTTCGAATCTTTGGCTGCCGTGTACCTCGCCAACATTGCCGCGCCGCATGTCAGCACGAGCAGTCAGCCCGCAACCTGTTTTTCCCCCGCTCACTCGTAGCGGCATCGGCATCTCCACCAGGTCCAGTGGTCGCGAGTCTTATGGACCTCAGCACGCCTAGGAAAAAGCAGCCGGCATCTCGTCCTGCCAAAAACGCCACCGATCGTCGAAAATGGCATCGTCGCCCTTGGATTCTCGTTCACGGTGAGAAAGAGGATGAGTATGAAAGAGGCCGGGCATGCGAAGGAGCCCACCGCAAATCTTGTGCACATCGATGGAATCTGCGGCCTTTCATTCGAGCACTTTCGCCGCACACCCTCACGACCAGCACAAGATTTGGCGACTAGGAGGCCCATCTCCATTATCGAAGGCCGTCAGAGGCGCTGCCGTGGCACTTTTCACACCTATACGACAGCAAGATTTGGAGAGCAGGAGACCTATCTACACTATCGAAGGCCTTCGTAAACGCTATTATAGCACTCTACAGCCACACACTCCTACGACAACAAGAAGACTTAGAGGTTATGACGCTAGTCTGTATTATCGAAGGCCTTCACATATGCTTCTATAATTAGACTCGTCGACGCTAGGAGCTCGACTAACATTTCTTTACTAGAACCTGCATTAACATAACCGACTAGAAGATAGTAGTCCCTATATAATAGTTTGTACGTCGTAAGGTCTAAACACTAGAAGTTCTTCGCGTATTCCTCTACTAGAGACACTATCAACATTGCTAACTATAGAAGACTAGGCTGCCTTCTAGGGCCGCTATATATCCTAATAGTTTAGGACTTTATAATACTAATGCTAATAGTAGCGGCGTATAGGGTTTAGGCGTAATAAGGCGACAGAGTAGCCTTCTAAAGAGTATATTACGAAGAGGCAAGTCTATCGAAGAGAATATTACTAAGAATCTAAATAAGGTGTAGCTAATCGTAGGATAGATCGAGAAGACTAAGTAGGGCTATATTAACTATAGTACGTTATCTAGTAGCGTCTCGCTATAGGACTCTTTTAATAGTAGTACTAATAATCTAAACTTTAGGAGTAGGTCTACTTATAGTTACTAGACTTCTCTATCCGTTAATAGCAAATCTCCTATTATTAAAGTCCTTCGTAATAGACTCTTCGACAGCCTACTCTATCTAGTTATAATCGCTAGAGTCCTTTGTCTACGAGATAATATTACTAGTAAGGTCTAGCCGCTAAGTAATTCCTCTAAGGTAGAGTAAGGTAGAGTAAAGTTACCTAAAATTTATAAATAAGGATAACTAATTAGTATAAGTTCTTCTAAGTAAGTAAGCTAGAGGGTAGGTAGGTAGATAGATACGCGAGCCGCCCTTAAAAGCATACGACTAGTAATACTTAAGCTATATATATATACTCTTAAGTATAGGCTCTATAGTAGTATAGCTATATATAATAAGGTAGGATACCTAATATAAACATTGCTCTCGAAATAAGTTATAGCAACCTCTTAGGTATTACTAAGGACGATTACATAGATAATAATAATATCGAGGACATAGTAGAAAAAGGAAGGAGACGATGCGCCTCTCGATACTCTCGAGCCGCTTATAGGTTTCGGAGGTATCGTTTTCGCCGTCTACTCGTCAACGTCTACTTATAGACGTAGTCAAGGGTTGTAGCTAGAGTCATGCTCTATGTGCCTTCCTAATTAGGACTAGCACGGATGCCCCATCCTATTTTGGCAGAGGAAATAATCGCAGTCCCAATCTCAACTATCTGCGTGCGACTAGCGAAGTTAGATTAGCGAGCTGTCTTCGTAAGCAAGATGTTGTGTCCGACAACACTTTGATATGGGCGCTAGTATTATAGCAGCGGCAGTCCTGTGACGTCAAAGCGCGAACGACCTAATGTCTTCCACGACAGCTACGTTTCCTACTTGTCGGCACTTTCGTAAGCCGGGCCGTGAGTCTGCTGGTGTTGTTGGGTCGGATGACGACGACTGAAGTGCTGCGAGCTCGGAGATGCGGCATGGACGAATAAAAGAATCGATGATGAGGAGGAAGAATGCGGGATGACCAGAATGTACACGCCGAGGACGGTGCGTCGATGAGGAGTCGGATGATGTCGTCGTGGACTTCGGCAAGCCCGCCGCCATCAAACGACCTCGTTCGCAGCTAGTACTTGGGTTTCCGGATCTGATCGGCCAGAAAACCGAAATGCATTCGCCTACTCTCTCTTATGTTCCTACTTGTCCTTCCGATCCTTTCGACATTTTGCAGCCTCTTACACAGGTATATGCCTAGCGGAGGGCTGTCGACTTGTAAGCAAGGAGCCGAAAGTCGAGGCCATAAAGACGATGACCGACGATTGCCTGCATAATGACTGACCATTGCCCGCAGAACTACCCTCACTCGCCACTATGAGCCTTTTTCATCACCGCCAGCCGATCGAATGTGCTGAAGCGTGCTTTTTAGAAGTCTTGCCAGCTTGGAGATGCCTCTCGCATGTCATCAGTAGACCTTCGTCGACCTTCGTCGGTGGAGACGAGTGCAGTTGATCTCCTGCTAGTCGACGTACCGCTGCACCTGTCATCCGACGCTTCCCGCGGCCCCGTCCAAGATACTGCAGGTCAAGGACAGGATGTATCTTGGCGCTATCGTGCTGGTATAAGTCTTCCCTACTGTCCTACCCCTGGAAGCCGTTGAGCCAGACCTGACTAGGTCGATCCTCCTCGCTCGACTCGTCTTCCTCACTGTCCTCTATTTCCCCAGCCTCGTGGATCTAGTCCCTATTAGCCCGCTCGCTATGGTCCTACCCACCCCCCTTCCACGCCGCCAGACTCGTCCTAATCGGTCTTAGGCTGCTTTATCGCGCGTTGTATCCCGAAAGCCCATCACTTCCAATCGTTAATATCGACTACAAAGGTCGGACACCCTTATTAGCACATCCCTGAATTCAGCAGACATTGAGTCCGGTGAATGCAGTCTTATAGCCATAGAGCGACGGCCACGCGGACATACAATTTAAGAGAACTTGCATTGAGGAAAGAATGTTAAGAGCTTAGTAGCAAAGTGCGAGCTCTGACATCAAGATAGATTCGGCCTGGATTCTAATCCGGAGAACCCGTTGTTAGTCGGTAGAGATCTCAGCCCGCCAAGTACGACGACAAAGACAAATTTCCTCGTGTTACTCCTACCTGAGTCTAGCGCTGCCATTCTCGAAGATTATGTCGCGGCCGCGATGCCTGGCAGTCTAAGGATCATAGAGCAAACAGTAATAATTTCGATAATAACTGAGTCCGATCACCGCGAGTTGCATCTAACACCAACGTTGCAGTAGGCACCTATAGGAAGTATCGGCTTCTTTGACCCCTTCAAATTTGTCGAAAGTGTCTCGGCTGAGACAGTGGCCACCTCCATATTGCTTATACATAGGTTCTGCCGCACAAAGAATCCCGGACATATCAGCCCTTCTTACTATTCCAAGCCTGTGAGCCATATTTTCCGCTGTATCTGCGAGGGCATGCGCTAAAAACGCTAGGTCGGAGAAGCAGGGTGGACCGCCAAACAGTACAGCTCAGAGAATTCCTAGAATGGAAGATGGCAGTCCACCCATACCCTTGATGCATCGTCCTCTAGCGCTTTGGGAGCCGTCGTTTGTATTCCCGTCGCGAGATCTGTAGGCGGCTTTGGCGACACGTTGACGACGTTGGCGGTATTGTAGGCCACGAAGGAGGCGGTCCCGTATGCAAATCTGCAGTCGGCGATAGCGATAGCGAAGTGGACATTCCGCCAGCCATAATAATAAACAATCGCCTAGCGATATGACGCAGCATATGAGCAACCGACACATGTCAGCAGCGGCAGACTAGCTAAGCCCATCTCAGCATCAGCTCAGTCGAAAGACAAGCAGACGAGACGCTGTTAGGGTGGGTCGTAGGTGTTGTTAAGTTAGATGGCAAGACGTACCAGCCGTATTTGAGGTGAAGCCGGTGACGTGAGAAGATCGGAGACCTCTCGAATTCTGCGAGCATTATAGCCCTGCTCCTGCATCTCCCGTATCTTGCCTATGAAGATGAGGATACTAGCTAACCTCCTCCGGAATCGGAATGCCTCTCGTCAGGTCTTCACGACAAGCGAGGGCCTTGTCAATAATTGGACCGAGCAGCTCTCCCACCGTTTTATTGCCTTATGGACACAGGCATAGGTCGGAAGGTCTAAGTATCTCCTTAATATCAAATCGCATCTCTGGATCACGATTAGGCAGTCGAGATAGATGGCCGTTGCTGGCTCTTGGGGCGTAGTGGAGTCCAACCCGGACGGGTGGGAATGGCGGCCCCTATCTAGCAGCGCAGCCTTCAGACTCTGGCAGAGATATCATGTGATGCCTCAATCGTCCACACTGACTCTGAGTCCAGGCCCCGTTCCCACATGGCCGGTCGTATTCCTCTTGGATGCTGATACGGTGGTCTCGCTCTTGCAAAGTACTGGATCCGGTAGGCGCAACTGCTCCTGGCTGGCACAGGGACTCTCGATCCCATCAAGTTTTCGCGTTTCTGAGGAGGCTGTGTTACTTATCGATCGCTTTGTCCCAGATGTGTTCAGACGTGGTCCTAGCGTTTAGCTGATAGGCGGCGTCGAGATACTCGTCCAACAAAGCCAGCAGGACAGTCTAGTACTCCACCATTCGGAGGTGGTATTCGTGGAGTTTGCGACAGAGTCAGTTCTGTCAACGGAGATGATGTTGGCGGGACCTGCTACTTCGCATGGTGATTTGCGCTCGGCTGCTGCGGCACAGGTCTCCTGGGTTCGTGGTGTACGTCGATGGTGTCGCTGTTATTACGTGGCAGGTCTCGTCCGCTTGAGCCGAAGGGTTGACGACGAGGTCATTATCATGGCTGGTGATGGCGTCCTTTAATGACTGATAGATGACATGGCTGCATCACACTTACGAGGTATAAACAGCCAAGATGGCGTTTTCGAGACCTTCTCCACGACAGGCGACAGTCATTTCGTAATAGCAAGGCCGTTATGGGAATCGTTCGTCCGCTGGGCCAGCATAGCGCCCTCCCCCGCAGCATCGTCAAGGGTCAACCTGGGTGCCTTTGTCTCAAGAGCTCCAATGGACTCCCTAACAACTTCCGCTGCCTCGTTCCCTTCTCCACACTCTCTACCCTTGTCCTCAACTCCGCATTCTCTGTCTTCAACACCTTCTTCTTGCTCGTACTCCTCAATAGACCCCTCTTCCTCGATTTCTTCTCTACCCTTGCCCTCGCCCTCGCCCTCAACTCGCCATTCTCCGCCTCCAGCTCCTCGCTTTCCTTTCCGTATGCTCCAGCACCAAGCCCGCTCACGGCTCCGACAGAGGGGTCGGCGCTCGTCTCAGGCGATCCTAAAGCAGAACCCTTGAAGCGCATAAAACGCGAGGTTGCAGCCACATCCGTAAAGGCCTGAGGCGTCGAGTCACGAGAAAGGCCAGAGTCACGGATACAGGACAATGTCGTCCTGCTTCAGTGCGTCGATGACAGAGAGCTTGTCAACCTCACCCATGCACACCGCAAGGCACCCCACTCCCTCTTCTCGACCACTAGCACATAAGACTCTCGTTGCCCTCCACGAGCTTCATTGACACCGCCGTCATCTGCACAGCTGCAACTCCACTCCCCTGCGCTCGAGTCCTGCAACCGTAATCAGATCCTCTGACCCATCCTTGGGCCCCCTGAAGATGCCTGTCCGCTGTCCTGTGCAGCTCATTCCCTCGTCCTAGCTCTCTGACGCCAGCTCCTGCCATTTCAACCTCCGTTCGTGCGTCTTGTCGTGTAGTTCGGAAGCATGGACGTCGGCGCATAGGGCTGACTAGGTGAGGTGGCCGCTAGAGCGCAGAAATGCATATCGATGTGAAAGCGCGGAGCGATGTGCTGCTAGAGTGTTTGACTAAGGTACCTGCTTGTTACAGATTATCGAGCTTACGCAATTGACCTTGGAAAGAAAAGATGCTGCAAGTGCCTTGGGTCGATGCAATCATTGATCCTGGCGTGTGGTTGCATGTGGTCGTCTTGCCAGCTGATTTACTTGCTTCAAAGCACCACACGATGCTGAAATCATTCGCCTTCACCTTTTTGTGATAGCTGGTGTAATCTGGGACACCAATGCCGCAGCAGGACTGCGCCTCTGCCCACGACGATCGCCTCTTCAACAATACCTCCAGAATACATGATCGGGACAAGTAATCCTGTCCTCGGCCAGGCGAACCGAACCATCCGTACTTCAGAGATCGCTGTACACAGTCAAACTTTCATCCCACGCTGTCCATTCACCACTGTGAAGCCGTGGATGGTCGGCTTCGAGCAGGAGTAAATAGCCTGATTTTGGACTGGCAATAAGGCCCAGATGTCGAATTCGCGGAATGATACTAACCAGCAGACCCAACCAGAACGCCCATCGCCAAATGCTACTTGGCCCCCTGAAGCAAGATCCAGATAGCACACCTAAGGTAATCATGGGATGCTTCGGCGAACCAGGCGGCTTGACGAGAGCTACCACAGAAGGCTACACTGAGCTCGATAGGACTGAAACAGACCCAGCGCATCACAAGCAAGCGAATAGATACTGCTCAAACCCGTCGATAGAACACTACCGAGTACTTAAGTTTGCTCTTGGAACTATGGACGCCCGCTAGGCGCACGAGACGAAGCACGAGATAATCGTGATGGACCACTTCAGCCGCACGGCGGATACTCTCGTCATAAGAGGGTGGTGGATCGGTGTGTTGGGCTTGAGTCTTATGCGGTGGCCGTCGACGGTCCTCGCTAGTGTACCCAGCGCAGCCCGGAGTTGGAAGGCAGTAGACGGTGCATTCGGCGATTACCACGGTCGGTTGGACTGGTCGAAAGCCGGTTTTGGTCCAGGATGTTGGTAGGGCGTGAGCTCCGTTACGTTGAGGAGGCTAGTAGCTGCTCGAGAGGGGGTTATTAGATAAACAAAGGACAACCACAAAAGCCTGCTTCCCATGCGGCACTTTTGAGTCGATGGCTTTGCATGCTGCTGCTGCTTCTGATGACGACTATGATGATGGTGCTGCCTCCCTCGCAGATCCATGAGCGCCTCTGCCCACCCCTTGTCTCTCTCAGATCGAGTTCGACTTCAGAATACTCGACGCACATTTCGTGACCTGATACAGAGGGTAACGGTGGGTCGTCCGGGCGAAGGAAGCTCAGCAGAAAGCAGTCAACACATAGAGAAGACCCCATTGATGCAAGTGATGCATCAGCGTTGGAAATGGTTGCACCGCTCGAGCACTTGTCGGAACGCCGGGCTAGCGCTACCTCCCAGCGTTGACAGTAGTCTATACATCTCGGGCGTGTACAGCGGCAGCCCGTGAAGAAGCTCATGTCGTCCTCAGCTTCCCAGGCTACAAGGGCAATGTTATCTAAGCAAGGATCATTCTCCGGTGCACCCTCCTAAGCGTTGAGTGTGGCGTGTCCAGTATTGCTTCTACAGTTAATTTTGCCTCAGGGCCTTGGATGCGATGTCGGCTGCCAAATTCCTTGTTCTATCGAAAAAGACCAGTCCAGCTCCACGATGTCGTCCGCATAGCAACGCTCTGTCTGGCTCGAACCATCCAATCAGATGCAAATTAACATCTGCATGAGCATGTCAAGCATTGATTGTCGTGCCCCAAGTCGGCTCGGAGGCCAGCAAGGAATCAAAGATGATGCCATCAGCCAGAGAGCCGTTAGAGCTGATTCTATCTTTTTTTGAAAATCATGAAACTGTTCAGACTTCTGCATGGACTTTCGCCGCATTTGTCAACGAGCAATGACCCAAGCGCCTACTGATATCTGCCTTCTCTGTCCCGCCCTATGCTGATCTATTGCAGCAGCCGAGCGCAGCTCTCGGCAACAACGGCATCCTGCATTGCGTAGCAGTGAGCTGAGAGCAGGCGAGCTGGAAGTTCGTGGGCTCGAAGCAGGCGATGATGGAGACGAGGCCATTGCAAATGAAGATCAAGCCATGGGTCATGAAGCTTGAGCTATTGGCGACGACGACGAACCCTTTCCGGGTAAAGATTGAGCTATTGCAGACAGAAATGAAGCCATTGTCGATGACGGACCTATTGCCGGCCTTGAAGCACGCGATGATGAACACCTTCCAGAAGAAGCTTGAGCCGCGGCATACGAGATTTGAGCCGTCGCAGACGAGATTCGAGCCATTCGAGTCTCTATCCATTCGAGCTCTTATCCATTCGAGCTCTTATCCATTCGAGTCTTGATCCATTCGACGTTTGATCCATTCGAGGTTTTATCCGTTGACGAGTTGGCCATAAAGAAGACGAAGCCATGGTAGACGATGACGCCGTCGACGATGACGCCTTCGCTGGTGATAAGCTTGTTGCCATCGACGAATACGCAGGCATAGCAGTCGCTGCTATCGAGGATGCCGACAAAGACGAGATCGTCGAGCCAACTGTCTGTCCCTTTCTCGCAGCAATAGCGATCGTCAGTTCGAGCATCCGGCGCCCTGGTCCACAGGACTAACCTCGATGGGTGGCAATGCAAACCTAGGACGAGCTTGACTCTGGCGAAGGAAAGATGCAATAAGTCTTTTGGCAGAAAACTGTGCGCCGCAACAGCTCAAGGTACTTTAGGGTGTGTTGCCCATTCGAGCAATGCCATTGCCAGACTGGTGGACTTCGAGTAGCCGTGGCTTTCCTTGCCCACTATGATGATGATGACTTTGTCATAGGGTGGTTGGCTTGGGTTCGTGGGACTTGAGCATAGCGGAGCGAATCACTCTAAAAAAGATCCGCTATCTTCGATCGATTGCATCGGACATTAGGGACGATTCAGCCGGATATCTGAGGTAGTCGGAAACCTCGACGCTCGTTGGTACAGATGCATAGCCGACGTAAACGATCTTATAGCCGGCAAGGGTACCCAACATCTTTGCTTCTACTCCAGTCCTTTCCTAGGGCAGAGAATCGGACTATGTACTTCAGCTGGCCATAGTCATCGATCACCTGTAGTTCGACTCTCCTAGCTCGGGTGTAGCCAAGCAGTGATAAAGAACCAGAATGCACCCATGGTATACAAGCAGCAATGAACCATAAACGGATCGAGAGGCATCGCTTTCCGAGTGGGATAATGCGGAAGACAAGTGGTTCTAGAGCTCAGAGCATGGCCTGATGCTTCGCCTTCGATGACTGCGAGTGCAGCTGCTTGCCAGATTCCAATGCGTTGTTGTCCTTCGGATTGGCTGAAGAAGCCCAGGATTGATTGAAACCATACCACTTCCTTGGCTGTGTAGTGAGCAGCTGTACATTGAGCTTCAATGTTGATGTTGCTCGCGTCGCTAAAGGATTGCAGCGTCTCCGGATCCGAAGACGTGGCCTCCAATTGACTTGCTGTTGCTTCCAACACATGCAGATGTATCCAAGGATTCGCTCAAGACCCCCGGGGTGCTTCTCAGTGGTATTGAGGCAGAATGGGCTGACCATTAATACTGAGAAGGTGGGGTCTAGTCTTGTTAAACACATAGCGTAGATCAATGGACCAACCATCGATCAATATCGGCGTCTGTCTACCTTCGTTAAAACAAAGCCTACTGCAGCGGGGTCTCATCCGAAAGAACGGGTCATTGATACGGCAGTTGAATTGCAATCCGCCGATCTGAACGGACCACCGACATAGTAATGGGATGGTCAAGGTCCTTCGTTCGTGGGGCAGAACCTCCACGTTCGAGCATGCCCAGACCTCACCTTGGCGAGCACTCAACCAATCTAATCTTCACCCGATCGTGCAGATGAGGCTTGCGTCCAGAGAGGGGACCTTGCCATAACCGCACGCACCATGCCCGCAAATGAGCACTACAGAGGTGGCGTACGCACGACATGTGATAGATCCTCCGGTTGAGGCTCTCGAGTCAAGTGAGTAGGTGAGCTTATTCTTCGGGCTACCCAGGGGGGTCCCTTGAAGATAATCTTTAGCGACGAGAATGTTTGGAATCGTTGAATTCGAATATCACTTGATCCTATGCGAGTGAACCAAAGTGAGTGTCTATGTCTATTCTGGACACCTAGGAGGCTGACCCTCTAGATCTGGCAGCCACTGCGACGACGACGACGACGAAGCACCTAGTGTCGGATAGTCGCGAGAGGCTCGGGGCAGGTGATCTTAAAGACCGCTGCAGACAATCGTCGTCCGCAAAGTCATGATAACTTGACTGCATGAAGTGTGACGGACTCCTGGAAGGGAGAAAGAGATCGGTGAGCTACATCAAACGAAGACCAAGGCCGGAATGCAATCGGAGATTAACACCACCGAGAACGCGGACATGGAGAATGCTGCTGACCTGGCGTGACAACGATGATGCTGGACAGCTGGCGGACATCGACGAGCAGCACAAGTTGCATTATGCATGCCTTCAACCTCGAATATCATGCTCGGATGCAGAGTGCGGGTTCTCGGGCTTGATCGTCTTCGAGTCGTGGTTATTCAAACGTGCTGTTGTGGAAGCCCACGCACTGGCTGCTTCCTATCGAAAGATCTCAACTCGGCAAGAATGCAGGTACCAGACATAGTGCCACAACAAATGAGCTTCCCGCCGTCGGTGCTGGTAGCCTTCTCGATGATCTCCTCGACATGGCCCTCCGGACCCATGTCTTCCTTGCCAGTGCCCGCGGGCTCGTCGCCAACGTCGTTCAGCAGCTCATCGATGTCGTCAAAGCCGGTGCCTATGTGCTCGTTCTTGCCGTCGCCTTCTAACACGGCGTCGCTGGTGAGCATGTCTTCGGTGAGGGTGTTGGCTTCGTTGGCGTCCGCACCTATCTGGTACAAGTATCCGTGGGTATGTGGTCTGCCACGGTATAACGACGTTGGCGTGTCCGTTGAATTCTTCGGGCCCGGCAGCACGACGTGCTTGGTGTTGGTGCCTGGATTGACGGTGCTTGCTCTGGCTACCTGCGCAGACCAAGCGGCACCGTGCTGAATGATGCAGAGACGATCGGTCAAGGAGGTGTACAAGTTTCCAGCTTCTGCAGACACCAGAGGATAAAGGTGTGGGCTATGTCTGAGGATGATTGTGCCATAGACGTGAGGGTCGAATGGAACGACTTCAATGGGACTCCGCGGTCGACTTTCTCCCACGGTATGTGAGACGAGTTGACGACACAGAGCTGCCCCCAACCTCATAATTGCCATCGTCAAAGTCATCGAAGTCATACGTTTTCTGGAAATGTTGGTCCACCTGGATGTAAGAGCATAAACTGGTATGCTAACCGTTGTTCGTGGAGATGCAGACTTTCGGTAGTAGTCAATGTTCAATGCCAAGTAGCTTCCGTGTACCGTAGGATGTCTGGAAAGTTTTGATTTGAGGTGGTCATCTCAAGTTGAACCCTCGCCGTGAGAGTCGATATCTGGAGCGGTCGCAAAGTGCTCTCTCGACTCTCAGTAATGGGTGAGGAAGACTTGGTACACGAGCTCTCATCAGGCGATGGTTGTCCGTCGTGGAAGCCTTACGAAGAAGAGATTCGATCTGTTGCTTCGCTATGAGCTTGCGGAGAAGCCTGGCCCTCCTTCCTAAAAGCACTTGGGTGAGTGTGGTCGTAGTCGCTCTTAGCTACATCTAGTATGTCAAGCGTTGATTCATCGGCTGTCGTTACGCCTTGGGATACAGAGGAGATGTTACTCAGATTCGGTGGTTGGTCTACCAGGCTCACTAGCAACGTCGTTAATGAGTAGGCTGAGGTTACAGCCAGCGCAACAAGCAGTAGTACCGAAGGGCGACTTCTGCTGCATCCTTTCTCGCATTGCCCATGTGCTTCTAACTATCATACCAGTACTGTGGCCCTGAAACTCTGCTCGCCGATCACGAGCTCGCAGCTCCGGGTAAGGCGGCCTCCTGCGCACGACTAATAGCACCTAGATTGGCACTCCATGTCGGAAGGCGATATACCGGTTTCGTCTAAAAGATGGCAGGCAGCAGTTCTAGGAATGGCAGATCTCTGTTTACCGATGCTGGTGAACGAGGTGATGGCGGAGAGAAGAGTGCCAAATAGGACTCGCCTCTTGGTAGAAGGTCGGGGTGGCAACTTGGTCAAGCAGCTCGGCGGTGGTGAAGGCGGTGGTGAGGGTGGTAGTTGACTTGAGTGGGATTCTGCTGACTGCTCGGCTGCCAACTGCTGCTGGGTGATCTCGTCGTATATCTGATTGTTGGTCTTAGCAGTGGGCGGCTTCACAGGTGGCTTCGTGTTGCTACTCGGAGTCGCCGGAGGTGATGCGGATGGTCTCGAGGGTGCTGATGTTGGTGAGGACGCCGGTGAAGGCGTTGTTGAAGAGGCCGATAAAGGCGAGGCGATAATCGAATGCGAGTGCGTCTTCGCCAAGTGATGTTCGATGCATGGATCTGTCGCGGATTGAGGTTGACATCGCCATCGCCGTTGCAAGTCCTCAGTGCGTCTGAACCTTTTCCTACTGATCATCGCATCAATGCGACTTGCATGGCGGCCGGTATCTTGCAATCTTCTAAGACGGCTAAGTAATCCTGTATGGATGGTCCATAGTTGAGCATGTCGTAGGCTTACATCGTCGTTGCTTGCAGGCGGTTAATTGCATGCAGGATCTCTGAAGGCCTGTGCCTCTGCATTGTTCTCGAGTGTAGTATTAAGCACGCGATGCAGCTTTCCGACGTCCACGGGTCTATACCAGGTTGAGCCAATGATTGCAACAGACGATCGAGCAAGTGGTTGATAACTTTGGTGGGTGACTGATTGTTTTCAGAGGCGCTGATTCGTTGTTGGGACGGTGGGAGCGATAGTTTGGCTCGGTTGGCTGGCTGGTAGACGCTCGGAAACAGTGGTTAGTTGATTTTTGGTGTTTGTGGTTCAATATATCTATCTGCTCTATCTCAATGAGCTCTGGGCGGTTGTCTGAGCGGTTGTCTGAGCAGTTGGTGTTTATGATGTCCTCCCTGCCTGTCAGATCGATTTTCGAAAGGCAGCCCTGCCATCGCCTGCTTCAACCAGCTCTTGACGCTCCAGTCTGCTTCACCGATGTCCGCTTTGAGGCGATATTGCTCGTAATTGAGCGTATTCTTGCCCAGAGCTGAACGCACGTTCGCACTCGGCGCTCATGCCAGTTATCGCGAAGAGGCCATACGCCATCTTGGCAAGCGTGAAATTTGAGCAGGCTCTCCCCAGCAACGCAGCCTCGACCTCTTGATGCGCTTGCCAAAGCGATTGACCTCACAATAGACGGTACCTTATCCAGTCCATCTTCCATGAACCTCTCAAGCTGGTGCTCTTGGCCAGTGGTCGTTGGCTGCTCTTGCTCGCGAAAGAAGCCAAACCATTCCTCATCGTCGGTCGGAGCGGTGATCTGTTGTGACTGTGTGATCGCGAATGCGACTGCGGGGATGTTGTGAAGGCCTTGTCAGGTTGAACATGTCGGCGGCGTGGGTCTCTGTCTTCCCGCAATTGTCATCATGAGGTGCCACGCTGCTATAGCTGTGGTGTTGAGTGCTTTGAAGCTGTTCATCCAGATCGTGTTGTGGAAGACGGACGAGCAGGTGGAAGCACAAATCATCTCACGGGCGACGGCGCTGCTCAATGGAAAGCGGGAAGGTCACGTCAAGGCTCATATGACGCAGTTGCGGGATGCTGAGCCACGTGGCTCAAGAGTAGTGATGAGAGCACGTGGCTCACTTGGCGCGTGGCTCACTCGGCGCGTGGCTCACTTGACTTGGCGCGTGGGAAGCCCCGCAGAATCCAATGCGTGTGTAGCTTTGCTTTAGCAGAAGACTATGATGCGCGAGCTGACTGACCGTGGACTCGGCAAGCCTGCCGTCAAGCAATTCAAACACCATGCATTCAAAGGGCACATGCTCGCGCATCAGATACTCTTCCTTATGATCGGCGTTACTATATGTGCCGGCAATAGCCCACGTAAAAGGGAACGTCCTCCCAAGATGCCTTCGACGTAGGCATCTTTCCAGACCACCTCACCCACCAGGCTCAGCATCCCCTACCTAGCCGGCCTCATGTGCGCCGTCGAGATTCGCGCCCCTCTAAACGAGCGGCACGACTAGCCAGCTAGCGAAAAAAACGCGGAGCGGAGCGGCAATTGAGGTGGAGAGTCGCGGGCGGAGCGGTGAAGCTGGTGATCTGCGCAAAAATGGGCTAGTGATCGTGCATGAGGTGGGAGCGAGAAAGCCGCCGGCGGCTGTCCAGAGATCTGCTACCGCGGCAAAGACGATTGCAGTAGGCAGAAAACCGGCCGTGGCGAAGAAGAATGGACGACGCCGGGTGGCAGAACCGTGTGGAAGCGAGCTTGATGTTGTATCATCACTTAAACGTCTTTGGTATAAGTTTTGAGCAGCGGCTTCGTCAGATATAGATACATGCATCCAGCTACAGCGGCTCGTCACTTTGCGGCGTGCATATATCTTTCAGCGCCTTCAAATCGTCTTCCGCCTTCTCTAGGTCAAAGCTGTCGAGCCTGTAGCATCAATAAGAGCCAGTCTTGACACTTGGATGCACAGCGCTGGTGCATTCCGATCAGCCTTTGACTAGGATCGTCTGCTGCCTTTGTCTCGACCTGGATGGCAAAGGTGGAGGCGTCCAGAGCCCAGGTCGAGACAATCTTGTTGAAGCCCTCCCCGACGCTTGAGCCTCCATCGAGCTCTGGCTCAGATGGCCCACAATCCTTGACATACTTGCAGGGAATTTGACGGTGCTTGCAGGCCATTTATGAATACAGAAAGTACCCAACGTTGACTGGCCACCGCTCTATCAGACATCAAGCAGCCGATCCTGACAAGACCTTTGCCGCCCAGCCACCATGCATACATGAGCCTCATCTCACTCTCCCACCAGGCTTTTGACCGCGATATCCAAATAGACCTGCTCCATCGACCTCGTTCCTTGCACATGTGGACTATGCTGCGAATGCGCCTCGCTCAGAGGATCAAGATCGTACAGCTGTACCAACGTGTAAGCAATCTGGGTGCGCACGTTCCGCACGAACTTCCGCTCCCTCCGATCCCGCAGCGCTGCGGTGAATTGGGACAGTGCGGCAGACGGGATGTCGTCCTGCGGGTGATGGTTCGCAGCTTCTTCTGCTCGTCGCAACGTCGACTCCACAGCCAGGACATTGGCACCTCGACGCTGAATCTCTGTCTCAGTCATGCGATGTCCATACCAACGTGACTGCATGTCGCTTACAGCAGCCCACTGACCAAGTGCCAGGATCGCGGCGCCAGGAAGGAAAGACAGATCTCTGGGAAATGTGACAGAATGGAGATCTGAATATATGGCGGCGGCGGCGACGGATTGGCTGGATAGTAGGTAGGCAAAGTAGCGCCAGATTACTTGGACGCCGTATGCCAGAGCGATGACAGACAAAGCAAGTGCGACTGCATGCCATCGAAAGACGCGGTGAGGTAGTATGTACCGCAAGGCGACGGCGGGCCCGATTACGGTGGTAGAGAGCACGTTGGCGTGGGAGCGCTGATCGAGCATCACAATCGCGGGCTCGAGCGGTTGTTCCAGAATGACGAGTGGGATGCCATCTCTGTTCGAAGGCATGGCGCGGTAGGCTTCGCGCCCGGCGATCGTGGCTTTAAGCAACGTGCGTGCAGAAGACCCAGTCGACTTTCCCGTCTTCTCCGCAATCATTTTCTGCAGCTCTTCGATGGTGTAGGTAGTGTTGCGAATAAATTTCATGCAGGCCAGTATTTCATCGGCACTCAGTGGCTCCTGCTCCGGGTTTGGGTCTGCCGTTTGCTTGTCCGAAGAGCTGTCATCGGGCATTTCTGTCTTGACGGCTTCGTCTCCGTGGCGGTCTGCGAACATGGCCCGGTCGGCTTCCTGCTTCGTATCATCGGACATGGCGGCGCGTGGTGGGATTTGATGATGTCCGGTCCGAACAGAGAGTGAACATGTCATCCCACCGGCTGAAACACGTGGTTCTGCAGGTTCCCGTTTGACGTATCACGGACGGGTGAAGACTCTTCATTGCCAGCCCAATCCCACCTCAAGGCCGGTTCGACGTGACCAGCTTGCATCGAAGCTGTCAAGGTACACGGCATGGCGACAAGGGCGGTACTCTGGGACCATCTCGAGAAGGTCAAATCTGTCCAGGACCGTTTCCAGAGCGATGACAACTGGGTAGGGTTCGGGCTTCGCGTGTTGTGCGTTTGGCCAGCAAGCAGATTGAGAAAAGATGAGCGTGAGTTCGGATTGTAGCTGTGATGGAGATACCTGGGTGGGCTGACGCACTATAGTGGTACAAGTCAGCGACGCGATCGTCGCGTTTGCCGGGTACAGCAACGAAGAGCTTTCAGAGCTTTCCGACGCCGAGATCGAGATGGTAGATGACATTCCTGGCTTGATCAGACAGGACAAGGATCGCTCGGTTCGAGTATGGTCCGCGAGAAAGAGATGCTTCGGGTTGGTGGTGACCGTGGTGCTTGGGCTACTGCTTTGGCGAGGATGGCCGGAGGTCGGCGTACCGGGCTGGGATGTCTGTACTGCCCAGCTGCCTGATACAACGCAGCAAGTGGTCTCCTCTGGCCGGCTGACTCGGACCTACAGCAAGAGCGAGTCCGCGATACATGACACGATCGTCCAGTCTGAGAACATCACAGACACAGAATTGCATCGTTGGCAGGTGCATCTAGCATCGAATCCCAAATGCCAGGGCTCAGCGATATCCATCCCGATGGCGAGTACTGTCCAGCATCTCCAGGACACGCTCTCACCAGCACATGTCGAGGAACAACTGTCTGCAATTGCCATCGTAGACACTGCGCTTGATCCTGCCGACAGGCGGGCACTAGGCGAAGTTCTATTCGATCAGCTTACTCTTGCCCAGGACAAGCTGGCTAAGGACGACCTTGTCCTCGGGCTGCGTGGCGAGAAAATGGCTGCCAATGTTGGCGTTCAGGCATTCTTCCGCACGCTCGACCTTCTCGATCAAGTTCATTCGCGCAGCTTCATCCTCTCGTCGCTGCTCTTCCTGAACGCGTGTCGAACCTACGCTGCTGGTGAGGATAGTCCTGAGAGAGGCGGGAAGCTATCTTGGTCGGTTTCACTGCAGAAGGAGTCTCTAAGTGTGGTGGAGCTGCTCGAAGATTGCGCTGATGAGTTCGTCAAATCGGAGGAGGCAAGGGAAGCGCTGTAGGCTTCGACGTTAGCGAGCGAGGCAGAAGGTGCACAAGACTTTGGATAGGAACATCTGCTAGACTTCGCTCTCATGTTCAATGCCATCCCACCGCGGTTTCGGACGTACCACCGTGCGCCTAATCAATGCGAGCCTTGGGAAAGTCCAGGCCCCGCACATCTCTGTTCCCCGTCTGCACCAGACTCAGCTCGAGCTTCCTGTCCAGCCACTTGATGTGCCGGTTGACCAGCCCCAGCGTGTCCCACATCTCTTTCAAACTATTCTTGATCTCTCGCATCGCCTTCTGCGGCCCCTCCTCATCCATCCACGACTTCATGTTCCGAATCTGCGCCACCGTCTCTTCGATGTGGGGATCCAGAGCATCAATACTGCGGTTGCACTCTGCGACTCGTTGGTCAAGGCTGCGGAGCGTAGCTTCCAGGCGGAATGTAGTAGACTGTAGGCTACTCAGACAGTAGAGAGTGAAGGCTATGCTGCCAAGCAAGGTGATGAGAGCGGTGACAATGATTGCAAGGTAGACCGTCGCGTCGTCTGTAGCCATATCTGTGCAAGGGTATGTCAGTCTTGGATTGCGATATCAAAATCTGTGAAGAATTGAAATGCCCGTCAATACAGCTGCCAGGTGAGCATATCGTAAGCAATATTGTCATTTATGCGCAAAGTAACACTTTCAACACGCAAGACAGGAGGCTGTCTCTTGACGATGAGTCCTGCTTGTCTCAACAATCCTTTTGGCTTTGCTGCGGCAGTGCGCCATGTTTATCATCCTGCCTCCATTGCTACCCATCGACAAAGACCCAGACTGCATTGTACCTCCACCAAGCCCATCCGCTCGCTCTTGTGTAATCCCTGGGATGCACGATCATGACTGCGCCCATAGTGCGTCCGCCCCCCTCCCGCGTTCAGTGCTCTCCGAAGCGGGTGTCGACGAGCAGATGGGACTCGCTGTCGAGCAGGTCCATCAGTGTAAGGGTGATCCTTCGCTGGTCGGGCTTGTGATCGGGATCGTCGGACTCGAAGCAGCGAACAAGCTCGTCCATGGAAGCCTCGATGCGATAGAAGATCTCAGCCATCTACGTCATCAAGAAAAAATGGTGAGAATAGCACTGTATGTACATGGAAGTCTGATTAATTTTTACCTCTTCGATCTCGCGCTTGATCTGCTGGAGCCGTTCGCGGCGCGCTGGTGAGAGATCGCGTGCGCCAAGCCCCACCTGCAGCCTCTGCCCCGCAGCGCTGCCGCTGTTCCTCCTCAGGCTGTTCATAATGATGATGCCCAGGTCGATTGATGGTGGTTGGCGATTGAATTCCTTCTCTTCTCGATTGTGGGCGAAAGATTTGCATTATTGTCTCTGCTTGAACATCACGAAAGGAGGCGCACGCTGGCTGGCTGGCCGCCTGCTACATTGACGCCTCACCGTATGGCAACGTGCATACGGAATTTGTATCATCCATCATCATACGCGCGACGGCCGCAGCAGCCCCCTGATCCAGGTGGATGAAGCTGCCAGATCCCATTTTCGGCGGAGCGCCGCAAGCTTCCAGACTTTGCCAGACTCCTGCTCAGTAGCATCAGCATTCGCAACCCGCTTAACGTGATCAACATCATGGCGACTTCCTCAGAGCCCGGGAATGCTGCAACACGAAGGCGCACCTGGCCGGCTGATCGCCCGCGATTGACGCCTCACAGTACGGCAACACGCATATGCATCATCCATCAATTGCGCGACGGCTTCAGCAGTCCCTTTATTCAGCTGGATGAGGCGGCCAGATCACGTTTTCGGCGGAGGGCGGCATACTTCCAGATCTTGTCAAACTCCCGCCTAGCAGCATCATTGTTTGCGACCCGCTCAACGTGATTACACATCATGGCAACCTATTCACGGCCCACGGACGCCACACCACGTGTTGTGGAGCTGCCTCGCAGGCTCAAGGGCGCAGTATGTAACACGCTCGCGACTACGCGCTCGCCCGAATTGCAGGCTGACCACCGCAGGAATTCTTCGGCCTCAGCATTGGGGACCTCTTGGTGAAGAAAGTGCCGACATGGTCCGAAGAAGAGGACGACATCCTCCAAACATTCATCTACGGCAAACACGGCAGGCCGTTGGTAGAGCGATTTGACTATTACGTGACGCCTCGCGGCTCACTGCTCCTCTCATGTGCCCGCAAATTCGACGGATTCAGCGACCTCTGCATCCCTGAAGCTCGGGAGATGGTAGAGCATGTGCTGTTGTGCATCTTACGTCAAGCGGCCATCCAGACGCAAGAGAAAGCTCGTTCAAGTGAGCGGCCTGAGTGGTTTGCTAACAAGCACCTCAAAGCTCGAATTTTGGGGGAGGCAATGGACGAGGCATTGAAGGAAACAAGCGAGGACTCCGAAGGCGAGGATTTCCCAAGCTCAGACTATAATCAAGGTCCGTGGCACATTCGCGAGCGAAGACCACTACTTGCAATCTTGCTGAATACCAGACAGGCCAACGGTATGGGAATGGTGCTTCACCAGCAAATAACAACCCTGCCGCTCCACGTTCCGAACACACTCTGGCTGGTTATGACGATGTTCGGAGAGACCATCTCAATACTATACCTGTCCCGCCATACCTCGTGAACCAGCTCGGTCCGCTGCTCCGGCGTAAGGTCAACCCCACGAACACCATGGCGGATGTACTTTCGGCGATCAACTGGGCGTCGGGCGAGGGTTCCAATGCAGTTTAGTTCAGGCTACGTTGATGGAAGTCTGATACGGCTCCGCATGACTCTTATTGAGAAGGCGTGGGGTGATGCAGATGCAGGTGCGATCTTGGCGGTGTACCTGCCAGCGATGTAATGGTAGACCATCGCTTTAACAGCTTGTACTGCTGTGGTGTGTTCAGTACTCACTCTTCCATTCTCCATCCTCCATGGATCGAAATCGACCATAGAGCAGATCAGAAAGCGGGAAATGCTGGCACCTCAGTCATACGGTGGCTGCGCTCAAGGCTGCGGACGTCCAATCACCGCCACGCGATGCAGTCCCCTTCTCTCATACGCGGCCTTTCGCCTCAGGCTGCCAGTGATGAGCAGCAGAAAATAATATTTCTGTGCACCAAAGCATGCGCTTACTGGAGGCACCGAGATTGTGAAATTGAAGCATTTGATTGGGAGCAATGAGTTTAAGATAAAGATTCTTGTTTATTATGACATCCACTAAGCTGTCAAAATATCCAGCAAGCTATAAACCAAGAATGTATACAGAATCTCGTACAGAGAGAGCTGGTGTCGGTGGCTTCCAATTCCAGTCGAATGCACTGTTGTTCAGCTTTCAGCAAACTGCATCGACTGACGCAGTCGATGCCGTGTACTTGCAGGCTTCACAACGCTCCGAGACCGCTCATTGTTCATGTTCATGGCATCGCTAGGTCCAGTAGGCAGAAGTCATGATATATACTAACGAAGGGCAGAATATCGTTTGACGAAAAGACAGTATGACTTCCGACTGCGGCGATCCATTCAATACTGCTCGGCCTCTGGGAGGCCAAAGTTTTACGTGGTCGGCAACGATCGGTGATCAATTCACGGATGCGGCTGCGCTAGACCTGCATGCCATGTCCTTTGATCATCAGGTATAATAATCGGCTGCGCCTCGCCGAGGACTGCATCAGACGGCATATATTGGTCAAAGCTTGCGGCGAAAGGGCCGTGGACGAAGCGGATCGCTTGCAGAAGAGGAAGACAGAATGCCGGTGTTACGAAGAGATGTTTGCAGAGGGCTCAGAGGTGGGACAGGTCTACCGGGCTGGGTAGACGGGAGAGAAGATCACAGGAGCAGGAGGTCGATTGGGGACGCGGATAAGAGGTGATGCGGCATCCGACGAGTACATCAGGTCTGCTGTGGGCTATGATACTTCTGGAGAGTCCGCAAAGACACGCTTCATATCGGCAATGCAAGGTTGTGGCGTCCCTTGGTCAATCGTGCGCGCCCGTCGAGTCAACACCACCACAGTGGCTTCGCGGACAGGCACAATGGCTGACGCCAAAGCAAGGCCACGTGCGTCATGGTTAAGCTACAGGCCCGACAGCTCTTCCTGCGCCTCTGCCAACTCTTGCTGGCCCTTTGCCTCCAGCAGCTGTAGCAGTGTGCGCTTGTGCATTTTCGCCTCCCGCTGCAGGTGCTCTAGCATCTCCTCGCCTCGCTCCAGAAGCACTTCGATCATCTCAGGCCCTGCTGCTGGATTGATAGTTAGCGCGCTGTGCAGGTCTCCTATCAGCTCTTCGACCTCCTCGTCGTTGTCGTCTTCAACGGTGGCGGTGGGCTGATGAGACGAAGTCGCGGCCTGCGTGGCGGTGGACGATGCTGTGGAAGGACGACTTGGCGCTTGTGGCGATGACTCATCTGTCTTGGTCGGACGACGATTGATGTTCGAAGGGATAGCCGTACCAGAGATCGATCGCCAAGTTGGCCTTGATGTCGATGTCTGCTCTGTTGTCTGGACCACCGACGTGGAGCGGGACGATGGAGTCTCGCGCACATACGCATTATTCGATCTGGCTTCACCATCATAACTCCGCCTTTGCTTCTTGATCATATCCAGCGCCGCAATAATCAGCCTCTCGGTGTCGTCCTTGTTCAAGCTCCATTTGCCCTTATTCTGGACATGGCTCTGTATCCACCTCAGCAGCTTGACCGACATCTTGCGATCGAATGCCTCATAGCCCGTGTACACATCGGCTCCCCTCTCTTGTAGTAGCGAAGCCAGGAGATACGGCTCAGGCTTGTTGTTGTCGACTCCTGCGCGTCGACAGGCTTCCTGAACACGAGCTTGTTGCGCCTCGCTCATGACCCACTTCACTGATGTCCCTCCACGTAACAGTTGCTCCGCCGTTGTCTTCCTGACGCCGAACTCCTGTGGCACAGCTGTTAGTCCGGGTCATCTTCCAGAAGACCAAGTATGCCGCCTTACCCTCGAACGCAACTCCGCCGGCATGCCTGAGACGAGATTTTCCAGGTCAGCCTTGTCATCCGCAAAGGCATTAGAGGCCATACTGTCTGTCTACACGATGGGACACCACAAGAATGTCATGGTCCGAATGGATAAAGGCGACTGCGTTGAAACCATGATGCAACACGCGATGCAAACTTCAAGCTGTCGATTGTTACACACACCCCTCCGGCCACCTGCATGAGACACCAAAGCCACCTTGCGACCTCTGGACTGGAGTCTTGATTGCTCCGGCACTCCTTTGACACATCACGGAAGTCCATTGTCAAGTACCATGGCTAACGACAAAGCTCGGGTCGCCGCCCGCATCCAAGAGGAGAGGAAACGGCTCGACAGCAAGACGTCACAGATTCGGCGTCTCGAGGATGCTATGGCGAGAGCGAGGCTGAACATTCGCTCGCGTCCCAAGTCTCGTGCGTCGGCCGAGGAGGGAGAAGTTGACGGGCTCTCGGACGGAGCTAGCAGGCGATCCAGCGTCTTCAGGTATAGCGCCGATCCACAAGTTCTTCCCTGAGCAGGAGACTGACACAGCTTGTGAGCCTCAGCTCGACTCCAGGGCCGAAGACTCACGCCACCCCCTCCCGGGAGCGTAGCAGGCGATCCAGGTATGGCACCCTTCCCCAAAGATCTCCGCTGACCAGGATGCTGACCTAGCTTGTGAACCATAGCTTGGCTCTCAAATCGGACACGCACGCCATCCTTACCCGCGAGCGTAGCAAGATCTTCGATATGCTGAGGGCATATGACCAGGCTGCATTGTCGGCGAGCATTCTGGCAGTCACAAACGCCATCATGACATACAAAGATTCAACGATGGACCAGAAAGATGATGATTTTGTTGATCCGAGACGGAGGCTGGAGGAGAGGGTGCGAGATCGCGGCTGAGATGAACATACGGGCCGGGGGCATGTGGGTGGCGATGGCGAGACAATCTTGACAATGTCTTCATGGCCTTAATATGTGTCCCGTCTGTGCAAGCAAGGCAGCACGGGGATGAGAGATAGTGCTCGAGGCAGACCTACATCATTATCAATGCGGGGTCAAGTCTTTCCATGAGTGTACGAAATTCTGTACAGTGTATGTACGAGATTCTGTACAGCGAGTGTACGAGATTCTGTACAGTGTGCGAGATTCAGTATGGTGTATTACGAGATCCAGATAGTGTACGATATTCCGTACAGTGAGCCGCCGCGTGTCTTTCGCGTGGCTTTCGCATTGAGCCGCGAGCGGCTTCCGCAATCATCGGCAAAGCTTCGAGCCTGCGCCGGCTCTGTCACTACTCGCGAATCTGCTTTCCTCCTGGCCTAACAGATCCCACGATAGTGCCTTCCACCTCTTCACTCTGTCCCTTCGCGCCGTCACGCTGGAACGCACACAAGGTTGCGACCGACTGCTTTGCGAATCACACGAAGGACAAACGGCTCTTGCTTAGAGCGTACGACTTCTCGAAAGACATAATGTTTCATCCACGGCGGAGGCGAGATGTGTGCAAAGCATGGAAGAGGTGGGAGAAGCAAACCGGGCGGGCAGACGAGGCTGAGATCACAGGCGCAGGCTGTTGGCCTGATGGACTCAGATACGGGGGTTTCTATTGGAGTGCTCGAGGTCAGAGAAGGCGAGATTTAAGGATGTTGACGATGGAGGCGGTGAAGGTGATATGACCTTGGGTGCAGATTGATGGGCAGTATGAGATGGATGTAGGGAATACCGCTCAGTCCACAGGTGTCGAGGCATTTAGATCAGGATCGCATGGAGTAGTCCTTCAGAATATGATACCATACCGCAAACTCAAATCTTCCTCTACTCCGCCGATGGGCAAGCTCGGTCTGTCCTTTGCGCAAGCCTGGTAAGCTTAAATTGTGGTTAAGAAGTCGCAGTCTCGTGAACATGTCACTCGCGGAGGTCGAGCAGGAAGTCAGGAAGGAGGGCACGATCTTCTGATGGATCATAGAAGACAATGTGTCGGATACACAGGCGAGAAGGTCAGTAAGCGTGCCAGGAGAGCGTTGGTTGATATGGAAAGCATCCGAGCGAGCGACCACTAGCAGTTGTGAAGGATTCGCAACTCCGGCAGAAATAAGAGTCCAGTCGTTATTGGGCAGCATGCGACGTATGAGGCGTGGACATGTCCTCTATATAAGCTAAAAGGCGTGAGCGATGAAGCTGTGGCGACGATGATGATGTCGGCGCTGCCCCCTTTCGTAGATGCGATGAGATGGGAGCGATAAATGACTCGGCGCATACGAAGACATAGCAGGTGAAGCGCGATTTGGTGCTGGCGACGGTGGCATGCAATCCACGAGGCAAATGTGACAGAAGCAGTCATGCATAGTCGTTGTCCTCATCATTGTTGGGATTTTGTATGCAGTACAGTGCACTGCCGTCCCAGCTTCAATTTGGTGAGGTGAGCCGCATCGAATCTCGCGACGTCCGCCAGCTCAGAAGCACCCCTCGCCATTCTCACATCACTAGTATCAACGCTGAGTGCGAGCACGACTGCACAATACCTTTAAGCCTCTGTCGTCGGACCAGACAAGCATCACCGAATGCACAGGCGTCCTAACAGCCCATATTCTGCGGCCGCAGAAAGCGACACATGTCACCACGGGAGCCTTGCAGCTTCACAGTACTCGCGCCCGCGTAGTCTGACTCTCTGGCAGACGCACGTACTACGCGCACACTGTATTAAGAGTCAAACAGGGCCGATAATGCGAAAGATCATGCGAGAATTGGGAGCAGGCACGCGCGCCCTTGCGATGCGACATTGCTGCGCTGGCATACGACGCTCCCAGCGCAGAGCAGAGCATTCGATGTGCGATGGACGCATTGTTGCCTCGCACCTTTCAGAATGCCATCTAGGTTCTACATGCTCCCAGTCCGTGGCGAGGTATAAGTGTTTCGCACTTCCCGTTTACCCTTTTCCTTCTGCATCCTCGCCATCTCCCAACCTTGCACACGTTGCAGGCAGCCGCCATTCCCGATTGACAGAAGCAGCCCGAGCAGTAGCTATTACGCCGGACCGACACGGTGATAGTCCAACACTATCAGCGTAGTCAATCAAGAGGTCATCGGACAAGCCGATGCCATCTTGCAGGTCGCATTTGCACAAGGCCAAATGCAGGACTCGGCGGGTCAAGAGGGCTGCGACCCACCTGTACAGCTCGTTCCAGTACACCAGCTTGATGACAGAACATCAGATCACAACCATCGCATGCACAGCTGTCGAATGGGCCTTCAACTGTCCGATCCGAGCAAGAAACGATCGAGAACCGAGCAAACGCACTTAAAAAGCCAGTCCCGAGGCATCAAGACCACGACCGCCAGCGAGGCACCTCATACCAGAACACCGCCCGTGAGGCAACACATTCACTTGAAGAGCAAGACATGAACGGGTTGAAGGCCTGTGGCATCCGCGTGCAAGGGTACCACACATCACAGCTAACTCCGCAGCCGCCAGTCGACCTTAACGAGCATACAACGCTCTCGCGCATTCCAACCTTGGATCCGACTCAACTCAACCACCACGCAGAGACCTGAGGAGTATCAAACATCTTCAGATTACGGCCCACGACCTAGGATAAGCGCTTTGAGCGGACGCGCTGTATAAGCAACAAGGTCACCAACATGTCGAGCACGAGAGCGCAGGCGCCTCGTGGCTCTGCGACGTCAACTTAGACAACCTTGGGCACACGATAGTCAAGCCACGCAAGTATCAGCGCACTCGCATCAAGCTAGCAGTCAGATTACCACGTTCTGCGACACGAGGAGATCTTCGCATGTATATCGAGAAGCAAGCAGCTGAGGTTGAGAACCTCCGCGCGCATTGGATGAAGCTTCTTCACCACGACAATCAACATTTTCAAGACATCGTCAAGCACCACAACGCCAGTCCGCCATCATTGCCAGAATCACCATTCCACCAGAAGCAAGAGCGAGCATTTTCGCAAACATCCTCGGCACCTCCGCATAAGCCGGTCACCCACCTCACGCCGTTGAGTCAAAAGCAAAATCACGCCTTGGTTGGTACAGAGACCGCTCACGGAACACCTTCACCGCGCGCCTTACCACCACCATGCCCACAGAGCACACGACATTAACGACTGTACGACCGAGATACCACTACCCGATTGCACGGCCACCATCACGAGCAGCATAACGAGTCTCAGATACCTCCATCGATATGAGCACTGCCGAACCAGCAACACCTTCACCACCGAGCGCCCTTGACAACGAGCACACCACTGAGCGATCCCCCCACGACAACCTCGAGCTAAGCAGTCATGGCATGACCGCTCTTTCGGTCACGGCACCTTTCGACAACCACGCTGCAAAGACACGACTTCAGTCAGTGTTTGAAACGCAAGGATGGATCGGGCCCAGTCACATGCACAGGAGCAGTCATTTGTGGCCTGTGGACATACCAAGAGAATGGATGCTGTTTCTACTCTGCTGACATGGCTCAGATAAACTGCCTTTCCTGCAACCACTTAATGAAGATCTCCTCTTCTCCGCGCTTCTTTTCCAACAATTGCCGTTCGAATCTTCTTTTGCCTAGCCAGGCATAGTAGAGCAGCACCGTGACGAACAGCCACAAGAGCAGCATCGTGAATGACGACCATTGGACCACCACAATGGTGCCATTGACCGCGAGCATTGGTCTAGATTGCCCGGGAGAGTCGATCTTTTGACTGTTGACAGACTGCAGTATCCAGGACTTTGCTTTGATAATCGATTCTCTGCCAAGACAGCGTTGAGCTGGAGTCATGGTGGGATTGACAGATTTGGTAGGTGTGGCTGCGCTTCTGTTCCTTGGCTGTGTTCTGATCGCATGTTGTACGGTCTGGAGAAGATATACGTACAAACCAGAGGTCTGTTTGCTACTGCAAGGAGACCCTCATTCACGAGAAGACATCCCGTTCTTTGTACATGGATCTTTCTGGTAAGCAATCCCGACGACGTCGACGGTCTGGAGCCCTCTGGGTGCAACCAACAAATGTGATGAAGGCTACCTGTCGCATTCGGACGGCTCGCCAGTGGCAAGCATGAGAGCTTTCCTGCAATCACAGCTGGTCTCGGCAGTGCACGTACTCCGTATGGACAACACACTGCAGGAGTCCGTCGCAAGCACCGGCAAAACCGTCGCACATTGTTGACAGGACAAATGGCCACTTATAAGAAGCCGCTGCCATTTGCTGCAATGCATTTGGTTTTCGCAACTCCAGGACTGCACCTTTCGAAAGGCTCGCTCCATGTAACGATGCCGCAGACCACCAGAGATATGGATGTTTACAGAGGTCACCGAAGTCGTGATCCATGTCCCGCCTGCTGGAGGTGGATCTTTATTCTCTTTGACAAGTACAGCAGCCCAGCTCGGGAGTTCTCCGTACAAGCTGAACGTGTTTGATGCTCTGTTAATCAGCGAAGATATTACGTCGTCGACTGGTTGGCCTTCGTTGTCGCTGTCTTCACTAAAGGGTCTGACGTCCAGATAAGTATGGACGAGCACCGGCTCATATCAACATGACAGACCTGGTCGTCATCAATGGAAAATACACTCGATGAAGGTCCTTTATGAGGAAAGAGGATCTAAGGCAAATCCTTGCTTGTGCGATCACTCAAGCGATGGGTCCACAGTCGACTGTACGGAATCCGGAAAGCAGAGTTTGGGCCTGATCGAGGACAACTGGTCAATATCGTTCGCAACGTGTGCCGAGAGCAGATCCGCCTGAGCAGTAAGAGCGCCGCAAAGGAGTCGAGGCGGCGGGCGGTTTTGGGATCCGAGCAAGAAGATGATGGTGATGGAGAAGCCATGGAGGAAGTGTAAGTCTTTGGAGTTCGCCAAGCTGCCGTGCCATCTGGCTTGAGCGTCCCTGTTACAATCCTTGCCTCCCCGTTGAGGCCATGATGGAGAAGAAATCGCGGCAGCGGGCGGTGTTGGGAAGTCTAAGCAAGCAGCTGTGAGAGTTCGGCAGTCCGAGTAAGAATTTGAGGGTGTTCAGGAGTCCGAGCAAGAGCAAAAGGGTGTCGAGAAGTCCCGGCAAGAAGATGGGGGTGTTGAGAACGCCGAGTGGGAGGTGAGCGACCTTGACATAACCCCATGCTCCCTATTAAGTTTTTAATTCAGCAGTCAGTCAAATTTTGAATGACAGACGTATGGACCGGCCAGTAGGTTGACGTATCAAGACCTGATATCACTATTAATAACCGACATCACTGTTAATGGACGGATCAACATTGACTATCGTATCGATAATGAATTGATTGTGACCAAGGTAGTCATCTACTGTTCAGCTGTTTGACTGGCTGTTGATACATCTACTGTTAAGGCTCCAATCCGACGTCTGTGGAGGCCAAGCAAGTGACGCTCCAAGCATACAAGGCAGTTGAACGAGCACATAAACAATTTCGCTCTATAAGAGCTGCTCACGGTCTCAGGCCAGGTGGGTGGCGAGCTGGTCGTTCCAGTGCCAGCGAAGGACAATACGCTCAGGAACTACGCAGCGCGTAAAATCGGTGACACCCACAAGGAGCCCAAGAAGCATGCCGAGGCAGATGGTGAGCTGGACAGGGCACTGAAGGCTTGCCTGCCGTCCCTGAAGCCATTAGGGGGTTGTGGCAAGGAAGCGGGTGCAGCGTCTGAGGCCGGCACCATCGCATCGAAAGCCATATCCGTGCATCGCAGGTAGTCGGTGGTCTTTGGCATTGCGCCTCTTGTGCTTGACCGGCAACGGCTGGCGAAGCTCAAACACCCTGCAAGAATGCATCTTGAGATGTGTGTCGTGTAGCCTGTGCCACCGAGACAAGAGCGAAGTCAACCATTTCAAAGTCTCGGGCCAAGGTGACTGGTCAGTGGCTTGGGGCTGAATATGCGGCGTTGTATCAGGCGAGAGATCACTCACTCCAGCCGTGAGCGCTTCACAATGCCCTGTTGGGGTCATGACTCTGATGGCCTTGGCGAATGTGGATCTCTCGAGCACGATGACTGCGTTGTCGCCGCACGCTAGTGAGAGATGGACATCGATGACGCAAGTCGGTGGAGGGCGAATGTCTTGGAACCAGGACCTGTACTCGGCGCACGCAAAGCGACGGATACGTGCTGCGGACGGACGTTGTCATTTCTCGTCGTGCGAGCGACGTAATCGGGTCAGCTTCCACGACTTTGCGACACGGCTGGCTGCTGCTGGCGGTACTGGAGGACCTCTGGGTTGAGAACCTTCTTCGAGCACGGCTGTCGGAACCCAAGCACAAGAAGCGAGAAATCATCCATGGCTCTTCAAGTGGGACAGGCGACCTCTGTTGGCCTTGTACGGTGTATATGGCGCGAACGATGCGAGCGAGAGGTCGATCCCGAGAGCCGCGTAGTCCTGCGGACCTATTCATCCAAACTATCGGCCTCGAGTGAGATGTCAGCGATGAAGCTGATAAAGGATCCAACGCTGCGGTTGTGTCTCAAGATCCGATGTACAGCACGCACCTGCTCTGGGCATTGATCGTGCAAGCACAGCGTGGGGTCATGGGCTCGATCGACGGCCGACAGACTGGTGATGCACGCAACTGGCCTTTACCTCTCGCAACACGACCTTCAACTTGCGACCAGCCCTCTAGCCCAGCCTGCGACTTCACCCCGGCAGCTCGTTGCATAGCGGACAGCTGTGGAGGAGTTGCTTGGATGGGTGAAGAAGACCTCCCCTATCCTGGGCAAGGACGCCAGACCACAACGGACGAACTTTCCGCCAAGCACAACGCCATCAATGCGGGAGCTTCGGCAAGGTGTACAGCTATGATGTAAACCCATTCTGCCCGCGTCTGATAAGCGACCGTGGCGAATGACTGGCTGGTAACAATACACATCATGACTGTGGCATAGCAACTTGTGACAAGCTGATGGTCTATAGCGGCGGGGCTGTTCACAGGACTCTTGTGCCTGCAAGACGTGTCTTTCGACATCAAGACAGCTAACAGACGCAAGCAGACGTCACTTGTTCGTTGTCAAGGCATTCTGTTGTGTTCACGAGAAGGCTTCTACTGTGCCGCAGGACCAGCGGCAATGACAATGGTCTGATGGACGATTTCTGCTTGTCGGGCGTGATACCTTGGACCTGAATCTGGACTCGGAGTTGCACATGGCGCTTCATGCCCTGTTGCGACCCTTTCACCTCAACGAGGCGCACTGTTGGCATGATAGAGGGCGACTATGCAATGATGGCTCACGAACATTCCTGCGGGCGTATCGGAAGCTTCATTCAGCGACCTTTGCGAATGTGTTCAGTAGAGCCATATACCACCTCCGGGATATCACAGACTTCTGCTACTGCTCCGCTATACTACACCAGGAAATCTACCTAGCCGCTCCTACCAGTCAGCCGTGTCAGAACCGGGGTTCGCAGGTGCGTAATGGGACGACGAGAAGTAAGAATTGACATACAGTCTACCGAGCAATGGTTTGGCTCCGCTGACACTCATCTCGAAGGTCCAGGCGCATCCACGATCGCCATACCTGGAGACAAGGCAGCTAGTTCACAGTCTTCTGTCCGGAATGGCGTTATTTATGTGCAGCACCACCGCCCATCTCTACGTACGATTGCTGCCCCGAAACTGGCCTTCATGCTGGACAGACCTCCCAACATCTACCACTCCGTGTTTAGCGTCTACTGCCAGCTGGCTTCTCTGTCTAAAGCACCTCCAAAACTCCTACTGCATTTCCAATTCGTCAAGCTGACTACCTCTTGGGCTATGAGAGGGAACAGACAAAGCTTCATGGCGAGTGCAGGACACCTGTCGAAACTCATGACGATCATGAAGAAAGAGCTCTTAAGTTGCGTATGCGGTGTCCACCCACGGCCTTCGAAGTAGCTTTTCCTTGATGCCGAAGGCTACGTGCAGACTACCAGTCTGGCCGAGCTGTTTGCCTCTTCCTCAATATAAGCATTAGAGACCATCACCATCGTAACGAAACTGCTTGCCCGAATGAAGCTGCCGACGAATGCATCATTGCCGGATGCGAATGCGGCTTCAGTTTGGCATTCTCAGCTCCCTGTTGTGCCCAGCGCATCTCATGCTCGCCGCCTTGCAGGATCTCCCTGCCTATGGCCAACCAGTTCATTCTCGACAACACAAACTGTACGAGGCGGATCGCAAAGAGTGTATTTGGAGATACCATTTGCGAAAGCTTACGCGGAGTCGTCTTCGAGCAGCAGTAGCCGATCTGACCCTGACGTTGATGACGTTCGGGTTGGCCTCATTGTTTGAGCTGAAGAGCAGCCAAGTTATTTAGGATGCAAGACTCGATAGAATGCAATGCTCTCATCTTTGCTAGACAGCCTCACGTTAACAGACGTGCGGTAACCCATCTTTTCCACGGGCATAAAGAGAAGTCGTATTGGCTGTGTAGGTTTGCATTAGTACAGCTTCATCCTGGACGACGAGGCACACAACATCGAGAACGGCCACGACAAGCGGCTGTATAGGCGTGCATTAGTACCGCATTATTCCGGACGAGGCACAAAGCATCAGAAGCCGCGGATGCCAATTCTACGCAAGCTGGCTATGCGCCTAATAGTTGATATTGCCGGTGCTTGACATTCTGATGCGGGAATACTTGGGCGAGCTGCAGTCATCCATGCATCAAGCTATACTACGGGCTCCTCAGCTGGGAAAAGAGGCCATCACCTGGCCGATAATAAAGAATGATCGCGGCGGTCTTTCTCACGGCGGAGAGACGCCGTCATCCAGCCGATGAAGAGTAGAGGCGGTGGTCTAGAAGAAGCTATCGCTCAGCGGATGATGAACTCCGAGAGAGAGAGGCGGCTATGCGGTTGAGAGCACAAGCAGGATGCAAGGAATGTCGGCAAACACAGACATGCCTGCACATAAATGACCGGTCACTAAGCCTCTTCTCCCGTCTAAAATTTGGGTCTCTGACAGTCTCACAGGGCCTTCGAGATACGTGAGTGGTGATCTGCTCCATCGAAAATATGGCCCAATCGCCGGATTGTGGCCCCCCTTATGACAAGAGGTGTCAACAAGAAGGCGCAGCGATTTGACATGAACAGTGCTCGTTACTACATATGTTCTAGCCATGGCGGATCATCGGTGCCGCGATTCGATCGGCGTATCTGGCATGACAGGCTGTCCATTTAAGCCTAGAGAGCTGTTAAGCAGATGCAGTTTCAGGTCAGGCGCGTTCATATAGCCATCTATGGCATCTTCAGGGCGCGAAAGCATCATGATCATCTATGTTGCGATGGTTGGCGCTCTCGCATCACTTCCTAGCATGAAGCTGAGAACGAGCCCGATCACAGCCCGAAAGTCCTGTCTCACCTCACGCTTCAGCAAGCTGACGCTCAAAACGAGATGCTTTCGCACACATTGAGACTGACTGCTGAGAGCAGGCTGCTTCGTTGTCGCTTTGGGCTGAAGCCTACGTCTTCTTCAGAAGCCCACTGCGACTCCTATCTCACCGCTTCCGGCATCGACAGTCCCGTCAAGCCTTCCTGCAGCTGATCTGCTTCCGATATGCTGTCCATGAGATCCGTCACCGCATGCACTGGATTTCCGCCCTTCATCAGCAGCTCGACAGGTCCCTCCGCATCAGCCTCGTCCCCGACCTCCTCATACCGCCACGGCCGTCGCTTTCGCCTACACTGCACCCCACCGCGGATACTAGTAGATCAGAGCATTCTAACAGCGGTCTCGACATCACGAGACCAGAAGTCGACGACAGTTTCGAACAAGGCCTGAATCGTGGCGGCGTAGCCGTGCCGCCGTCAATGTCGTTCTGCGGGAGCGGCGCAACCTCTGCTTTTGGGCACCAGCTCCAATCAGTCCTCCAGATTCTGCTAGTTCGGCCGCCCGTCAGTACGGATCGTGAAGCGGGCACTATACATAAAACAATCAGGTGCACTCTCCTTCTTATGCACCAGCTCCGATGTGGCTGTCCGTCAGTGCGGATCGTGGTGGCTCCAGAAAAGCATCCAGCTTGAGACGGGTATGAGAGCTGGGAGATTGATGCTATTCTGCTGCTCGACCGTCGACGCACGGTGTTCTTGTGCCAGGGTCGCCACGGCGTGATGGTCGGTAGGCTGTATAGGTCTCTTGTGGTGCTTGATTCAACCGGCGATGCACGGCGTTCTTAGTCTAGGGTAGCCCGTCGGCAGGCTGTATGGCTCAATGCCAGTCCGTGATGACTGATCAGGTGTGTGTGGGTCATCAAGAAGATTACATATATCCACCCCTTGCATGCGAATAGATCACGACATGACGTTCTTCCCGGATCACCGTGTGGCATAGTACATACTTGACCACAGCAATCAGGCTTAAATCTCAATTCGGTCACAGCGAGCGCCTGGCTCTTGTTGCAAGTGATGGGAATCCCGCTGACTTGCAAAGAGCGAAGGATCGCAGAAAACAAGGGCATCGGCCGCGGTGACGTCGACACAGAGGACAGGCTACGGACATTACGGGAAGCCAACTATGCGATATCTCTCGGCCATCAATCCTGACTTCAAGTTCGCAGAGACTCCTGCTTGAGCCTGACCTATTCCACCCAACATTCGCGACAACCTTGTCGATCGTTCAACACGATTGCCATACCACTCAAGACCCGTCATATCGGTGCCCAGCGATTCTAGAGATGCGCTCCCGACAGGAGGATGTTTCCTGTTCGAGCCAGAGCTTATCGGACGGGTCGCGGCACACAACCGCGTGGTTGATGTTGCCCTTTTGGCGAGGTCCTGGGCCGCGACGACACAACACGTACCACCCTCTCGTCTGCCTCTTTCCATCACTGGTCCGGTAGTGGGCCTGCTCCCTGTGCTTCGGTCATGATGGGTCTGCGCAGCCTGGCCTCTTGTTTGCCATGCATCGCGAGACCGTGGAGGGGTTCGAGTCCCGTGCGGCCCGGAGATCGTCGTAAGGACTAAAAGCAGCTCTTCGTCTCCCTCGCTCATCAGGCTCCTCAGGCTTTCCGAGCGGTCGGTGGAGATGCCCGTGTCATTGGGTACTGACCTGGACTTTTGTGGAGCCGAAGACCTGATGCCAAAACAGCAGACGCAGTCCTCGCGCCTTCTCCCTGCGTCCGCCATGCCCTCGCCGTATAGCCGCAATGCGCCTGCTCCGAACATTTCGCCGTCTCATACGTAGCATCCCAAATCATCACAAGGTCCGAGCAAGCTTCACGACCCTCATACATCGTGCCCCATGCCCGCCCTGAATCGTGGGCATCGATGAAGAAACAACGCAGCGAGATGCGAGGAGGAATCTGAAGAGCGCCTTGCCTAAAAAGAACAGCGAACCAAGCCCGGGCGATTTGCTGGGCGTGCAGAATCGCCGAGCACACAGTCTACGCAAGTCCTAATCACAGCTATTGACGTTGGAGTGAGGAAGTACATGTAGATAGATGGCTCTGCAGTCTCCATCATGTCCCTGCGACACCTTCCACAAAGGCACGAGGCTTGTCCACCGTCGAGATTGGGTACGCCTCTGGTTTCGGATCGGCCTTGGACTTCTCTCTCGACCGCGCCTGTACTAAACCGCAGGTGATTCGGTGCCCGGATTCTCGTCGTGAGGGTTGACTGATTTGATGGACAAATGGGTCGATAGATCGTAGTTGACTTGGCTAATAAGTTGACAGTGACTTCGTCGACAGAAGGTCGAGCCCACCATTTCTAAGCTATGATTCATCCGCCCTCCAGCCGTCAACGGTCGCATGGACGGAAAACGACAGGATGGAAAAGCCCATCACGACGCTGACTCCTTCGGCTGGCGATTCCTCAAGATGAAAATCTCGCGCCCGTTTTCTTGCACCACCCACGGTTCAGCACACCGGCCTGTCCTCCCATATCCAATCGGTATGCACGATTAGCATCGAGGATCGCCCGCGGTCTCGCCTTCTCCTCCTTCTTCCGTCCTCCTCGCGCATCCCGCCCGTCCCGCCCGTTCCTCGACCTCGATCCTGGCTCCTCCTCCTCCTTCTGCCCCTCCACCCACGCCACCCTCCACCACCCTTCCAAGCCCCCATCCCAAAACCTCCAGACCGATTCTCTCGCTCGCAGGAACGAGAGGCGGAGGATATGGTGCTCCCATTCCTGCTCCACAAGGTCCCGCTCGCCCCTGCCCTGACTGCCATCGCGATACTCCTCGCCCAATGCCGGCACAATCCAAGAGTCTAGCTCGTTGGCACTGGCGCCACGAGTGCGGTTTGAGGAATGGGCGAGACCGGAGGAGAGGTAGCTACATCCCCAATCCTGGATCTCAGAACGCAAGAACCGGGCCGCTGGGTGCCGACGATGGTGCGAGGAGGAGAAGAACTCGTTGTCGTTGAGGCCGGGCACCCAGTAGGGTATGGTGGACAAGTAGGGATTGACGTCGAGTTCGGTGACGTCGTCATCGTCATCGTCGTCATCGTCGTCAGGAGTGGTGGTGGGGGGAGGCATGACGTACCGCCGTGGCGAAGTAAAGGGATCCCCGAGGCGGGCGAGGAAGTGCAGGGACTTGGATAAGAGGCCTTTCAGAGTGAATTCGGAGGGATCGGACGACAACACGCCCTCTTCCTCATCCGCACGGCCGCCATCCATCCACGCATATTGCCGGGATCTCTCCCGCTCACACAACCCACGCACACCCTTCACCCCCGCTTCCCCTGCCTTCGAAACCATCTCCGTCACCACCGCCATGAGGAAGTCCTGGAACAAGTCATCAACGTCCCCCTCAGCCTTCTCCCGAGGAAGATTCACACCAGCCACGGTATCGCGACCTCGTTTGTACAACCGGACACCCGTGCCGAAGTCCCCCGGATCACCTGGCACGAGTCGCGAAGACGTGTGTGACGTCGGAGAGGCAGTGCCGGGAGGAGGAGCCGAGGACCAGGAGAGCGGGATCCAGGGGCCTTGGAATGTGTTGGGGAAAGACAGGAGGCGCGTGCTAGTGTCGTTAAGGCAGCGGATATAGGTTTGAGAGGAGCGGTGGGACTGTTTGGGTGGAAACCAGGACGTGGAGCGGAGGTGACGGCAGCGGGAGATGGTCTGCGGGATGATGGTGGTTTTGAGGAAGGCGATGGCTTCTTCGTCGGCGATGAAGGAGAGTTGGGCGAGGATTTGGCGTTGGATGGCGTAAGCTTCGGAGGCGACGGTGCGGAAGGCGGTTTCGTGGGCGGTCCAGGTGTCGTTATCGGTGAGAGCGGTGGTGCAGAGTTCGTTCAGACCGGCCGGGGTCTGCTCGAACGGGTAGCCGGCCAGGCCCTTTTCGCTGCCGGTGCTCAGTTTGAGTCGGTGCCATGCACAGGTCAATGCGCCGCCCCATGCGGCGGGATCGATCAGAAGTCCTCGCTGGTCTTCTTCGTGGAGCCGTGCCAGGACGGCGTGGGCTTCGGGATCATGGGCGCAGTATGCGAGATAGCCCAAGACCTCCAACCCTTGGTCCCACAGCTCGGCGTTTCGTCGATCGGCTTGATTGATCCGTTCTTCGTAGTCGAGCTGCCACGCTCGGATGCCGGTTGGAGACAAAAGGCCGAGGACCTGCAGTCGTAGGTCGGTCAGATAATCAGCATGTCTCCGCTGGCTGGCGGAGCGGACACGAGGGGATTCCAAGACGGGCAAGGTATCCGCCCACGGGACGAATTGTGCCGTCAGGCTCGAGACCACGCGGTCCAGGAACGGCGTCAGCGACGCAGGAATGGGAATGGCCTCGTCATGCGGCTCCGCAAACCGCACGTACCGATACTCGGCATCCGGCACCGGCAACTCCTTCTTGATTCGCAACAGTGGGAGCAGAATGGTCGCGGGATCCCAGACAAAGACGGCGAATGCCCATCCCATCAGCAGTCCCGAGAGGAGCCATGCGATGACGGCGATGCGCGGGCGGGGCGGTGGGAAAGCGATGTACCAGTCCAGGAGCGCATCGATGACGCGGAAGAGACATAGCATGATGGTGGTTGCGAGACATGGACTGTTGTTTGTCGTGTGAAGGGGGACAGGAAGGAGGAGTGTTGGGGGGGAAGATGTTGAGACAAAGACGAAGAGAGAAGAGATGGCACCTACTCAGTCAGGTTGCCTGGGAGATGATGGACAATAGGAATGTTTGGCGTGCGCCCGGCAGGAACATGATGGTGTGGCGAACATGTGTCTGACAATGGATGAATGATGATGAAGCAAGCCAGCCGTGATGATGTGGAAGGTGATGTGGAATGAAGGTGTGGTGGAAGTACTTTGGAATAAAAGAACTTCTGGCCCAAGCACTCCCGGCCGCGCCGCAAACGGAAGCAGAAATTTTGTTGTGTTCGACCCCTCAAGTCTTGGCGGTGCATTATTTCCCCGCAATGCTCGAATGGAAGCTCGGCGGAAGCGCGGGACAGGCCGACCCAATCGAACACGCCAAACCTCTCCCGAGAGAAGAACTTCAAAATTTCCAGCTTCCCTACCTTACGACGCCAATGTCTTCCCATTATTCTGAAAGGCTATGATTATTGCATATGCTTGCTCTGATCGCTTGTGCGAGCCGATGGAGCATCAGTTTGTCCCCTCACGACAATGCCGACGTAAGTTGTGCAGAGTTCGACACGCATCTGCGGCTTGTACAAGCACGAGAGCGAGGATGGAGTTGGGTCAAGGAAAGGTAGGTTGGCGGTGATGGAAGCACTTACCAAAATCCACCACCGCCCTCAACGAGAGCCAAAGGAAGAAGAAGCAAGGAAGGTGACGAGCAAGGTCGATTTCTTTTTCAATACGAGACTGTCATGAAACTATCCATGTGAATCGATTCCGTCATCAAGTCCATCAGTCATCATCACCATCATCACCATCATCACCATCATCACCATCATCACCATCATCACCATCATCACCATCATCACCATCATCATCATCATCATTGGTGGATAAGTGTGTCGCTCGCTCGGTCACCTTTAGTCGGGCTCGGGGAAGCGAATGGCCATCATGCATGCTCACCCATGCGAGACCCTCGACATCCCATCCCGATCCGCAAAGCTCGCCCGGGCGGGCTCATGTTCCTTTCTCAGTCCAGCCCAAAACAAATGAAAGACTAACGAAACATCCATCAGCAACTAACCATCCATGAGCGACCATCTATCAGCAACCATCCATGAGCGACCATCCATCAGTAATCATCCATGAGCGACCATCAACTTCTGTCATGCCGAGCCAAACACCTCTTACACAAAGCGGACCCTCAACGGCCCCAAGTCCTCGCGCTTGAGACTCTCGACACGCTCGAGCTCCGGCCAGTCCTCCTCGTTCTCCTCCCCCTCCAACCCAGACGGCGGATCCAGCTCGACGGTGCTCTGCCTGCTGGCCGGGGTCTGGGAGCGGGACTGCGACGGACATGGCGTGGCGGGTGGAGTGGATCGTGGGCGGGAAGGAGCACGGCCACTGCCAGCCTGGCGCTTCAGGATAGGCTCAGGCGTCGCAGACGGCGTTATCGGCGCCGCAAAAGCAGCGTCGACCTGCTGCTTCAGCTGACCGGCATGCTCCTTCCACGCCTTGGTGCAGTTCTTGGACTTCTGCAGCTCGGCCTGCAGCTTGCCCACCTCATCTTGCAGCTTGGCGACGTCGCCCTGCAGAGTCGCAACCTGCGCATTCGCGTGGCGGCCGATGCGAATGTTGTTGCCAATGCGGGTCGTGGCGTCGCTAATGTTCGCTGTGAGATGCTGCAGCAGGCCAGGAACGCTGAGCCCGACGGCGTCGGCGATGCCGCGGACAAGGACGTCGATATCGAAGCCGGCAGCAGGGCCAGCAGGAGCGGTCGTCGGAAGAGGCGTGGCGGCGGGAGTAGTCGTGGCCGAAAGGAACGCTGAGATATATGTCAGTCAGGTTCGATCGTAAAGATGATGGGTCAGACTTACATGGCTCAGGGAGCGCAGGAGTGGAGGGCGTGGCAGGGATGGGAGTCTGAGCAACCACCAGGGCCGCAGCAGCAGGAGCTGTAAGATGCATGTCAGCGTGTGATCAGTCGCAAGAAATCAACGTGGACTTACCCAGGCCCCTATTGCCGGCCGCACGCATTTCCATAATGCTGGAGATAAGTGACTTCGGTGACATGTACGTAGTGACCGACTCACTACCCACAGACAAATGGTACTCGCGATTCTGAGCCGGCGCGGAGCGGTTCTTCAGGATATTAGTAGTGTGCGGCCACTGCTCGACCGCGTAGCGCTTATAAACGCATCGATATTGATTGTCCGCGATTTTGGTGACTGCCAGGGCTTCCGGGAAGTTCGCGGGTGTGAGATCACGCTGGGAAGATGGTCAGAAAGGTCTTTTGATATGGTAATGGAAGAGTGGATAGAAGCGCGGGTTACCTACCGTGATCTTCCCAACTGTCTTCGTCAACATCTCCTGATAAACTTCGTGATCATCAGTGTCGAAGTTGAGAGCGGTCATGAGGCCCTGTAGACGGACTGGATCGAGGCATTTGTGTGCCAGCCCGACCCGGGCGCTGTATCGGTAGATTGTGTCGCAAGACTGAGTGGTCCAGACGATGCGGCCTCCCTCCTTGACACGGGTCGCGGTGAGATTCTCGAAGGTCCGAATGCCAGCCATTTCGAGGATTGTGTATTGTAAGAGCGGTGTGGAGGAGCGGAGATAGCAGAGTCGGTGATGGAAGAGTTGGTGTTGCAAGAGTCGATATCGGAAGAGTCTCTATTAAGATGTGTGGCAATGTTGAAGAATGCAGAGAGTCAACGCTACAAGTAGGTCAGGAAGCAAAGTTGAAGAGCAGTTGGGCAGATGATGTACTTGCCTGTCGACAGGTGGTGCCAATGTCCACGCCATCCATTTCGCAACAGAGGTGGTTAGCGACATAGCGGTGGAGAGGAGACATCTGCGAGCTGCCTTCGTCGCGACGCTTGCTGGTCCCGCGATGACTTCCTAATAGGGTTCACCGCTTAGAGATGTTCTTGCATCGGTCATGCCGGAACGGCAGTGGTTGGCGAGATGATGGCCCAAGAGAGACATCTCGCGTTTCGCATGTTGCGGACTGCCGGTGAACGAAAGACATATGCGAGTTGCCTTGGTCCTGACGCCTGGCCATTGCGCGACAGCTTGCAGACAGGCGACAATGCTTAACGATGTTCCTGCACTGGTCATTCCGCAATGGCAGAGGCAGGCAGAAAGATGGTCCAACAAAGCATTTTGCAACGGGAGTGGTGGGGAAAATGAAGGTGAAGGTAAGACATATGCGAGTTGTCATTCGCCGTGACGCCTGAAATCCCGCCATGGCTTGCAGACAGGCGACATTGCTTGACGATGTTCTTGCACTGGTCATTTCGCAACGGCAGTAGTTGGCAAGATGACGATCCAAGAGGTTGCCGAAGAAGGGCATCTGTACGCGGTGCCAGGTACGAACCTTCTACTATGCTGTCAACGTGCTTCCTAAAGGACAAGGCACCTCCATCGTTGGCTGGAAAAGGGATCGACTTACCGCCGAAAACAAACAAAGCAACGCATCGTACGAGATGACGATCCGAGAGAAACATGTGCGAGCTGCTTTTGTCCTAACGCCTGATGATCCCGCGATGGCTCATCGACAGGCCTTGCTACCCGCCATCCTTGCACGGCCATTTCGGAACGGAAGTGGTTGATGATGTGCGAATCTCTGACGGTGAAGGCGAGACATCTGCGGTGCCTATTATCCTAGTCGTGTGGTCGCGAGAGCTTATACGCTCGGAGGGTATGTGTTCCCAATTTAATACCGCAATGCTGTGCAGAAGTGGACATGTCCGCGTGCTGCGGCGTGTCTTGTCGAAACGGGTTGCGCAACCATGTCTCAGCCCCACTTACCATTGCAAACGACAGACGATGCAGTCCTGACCAGGGGAGATGAGCATAGGAGACTATCGAGCTGCTCGATCGTATTAAGATGGCAACAGGCCGCCATTTGGGCTTTGATTGCTCTCGTCACAGAACGATGGGCTCTTGCGCACAGTGCTCCTCGTCGCGGCTCAGATTCTCGGAAACGGATGCATCGCTGGCTCGCTTAACGGATGACGCACGGAACTGGCCAGGTCTGAGACTGAGACGGATGGTGATGATGACGATGATGATGCCGACGTGCTGGGTGTTTGCGACTCCCGTTGTGGCGCTGGGAAGATGCGTGCGAAGATGACAGTGCAGGTTTGAGCGTGACACCGATGAGAGTAGCTGCGATGGCCGGTATCATGGCATCTGATAGTGGATCAGCTACTATGCAAGATCGTTTGTGGGCATCGGCATGAGTGATGGCGATGCGGATAGAGGTGGAAGGGGAATAATGTCGATGCGGCGCGTTCAACACCTGCACGAATCAAGCCGGCTTGCTTGGCGTGATTGCCTGACTCAACAATTCCACTGCATTAGGTACAACTCACATTCCGTCAAACACATAGATCTGTTCGAACATACCTAAATCCATCGGTGGCAGCCTTCCATTACGCGGGAGCTTCGGAATTGATGCCTCAGGTATTTCAACGTGGTTCAGCGGCGATGCAGGCCCGAAGCCTCACGATTGCCGCGCAACATGGCTTCAACCTCAGGCATCAATCAGCCCTGAAGGTATTGCGCCAAGAAATTCCATCGAGCCCTCGCAAGCGACCCTATTTCGTCGTATCATAGACTGGTCATGACATTTCAAGTGGCGCAGGCGTCGAGAGGACCAAGCCGCACAATCCTCACTAAACATGACCTCTATAGGTCACGTCTCCACATACTGTCTCTCAAACCAATCTGATCAACCAAGTCAAGAAAAGGCGTGTCTCTCTCCCGCACAAACAATCTCGCTCCTCCCAAGCCATGCACGCAGACAAAGACCCCGCAACCATATATCCCCTCCGCCATGACTGCTCCACGTTCTCAGCTGCGCACAAATGCCCCCAACCACACGGAATCGATCCAAAAACCGGCCTATTGCACCACCAGAAGTCGAGCAGCCTGAAAGTCCGAAGCCTGGACGTCCGAAGAAGGTACGCACGCCGTCACGACAGCCGCGGCTTGGTCCTCCGGCGGCAGCGACAGCGGCGGCGGTAGACGCTCAGTCTCTGCCAGACTCTTCTCCGCCAACAGGTCGAGGTGAAGAGCAAGCTCGATTGCCGACAGCAGATCCACCTGAAAAGCAGGCATCTCTGTCCCGAGATCCACCAGCAAGTGTACCGGCAATGCCGAACATCGGTAAGTAGCCCTCCACTCCATCCCCACTATCTGCCTCTAATATTGACTCCGGACCCACAGGCCCTAGCCCCCTCGCCAAAGCCATTAGCATCGGCATCGGCATCCTAGCTATCGCTCTCTACGCCATCTGGTCGAGCATCTCTAGCTACTTCCCCCCTGCTGTCATTACTCCTCAACCGACCGTCACGGTAACACAGACGCCGCCGACGTCGACGATAAGTGAGTGGACTACGTATAGGTATTGTCATACGAGGGACTCGGCGGCCGGGCAGCATGGGTACCGGGTTACCACGTGTGCGCATACTTATAGTGTTGAGAGATAGGGTGGTTGAGTGGATGGGGAGGGGTCTTGTGTTGGTCGACTCAGCTAGATCGGGGCATCAAGAGCATGTACGTCGCTGTGAGACATCTTACGATAATGCCTGACTCGTGGTCAGAGGTCGAGGAAGCATCGAATATGACCCTCTTTCCAAGTCAAGGGGTTGGGTACCTCGGCAGGCAATAGGCCCTCACGCTGCTCGATCAGCGATCATGTGGTCCCGATGATGTACGCGCTGACCGTGCCATGTTATCAAGGTCATTTGCATTGCTAAGAGGCGAACATCCAGGTCCTCGACGGATCCAAGCTCGAGGCAGGTCATCCAAATGCTTAATCGTTGATGCCTTTACCGGTGATTGTGAGATGGACTGCTTGCCTTCTCGATCAGATTTGTCACACAATTGATCTCTGATCGGGAAACTGGTCGGGCGCTTTGCAGTGGCAAGGGAATCTGCATTGCGGTCCTACCACACCTGGACGGACTGTGGTTCGAGCGGGGCAATGTGAGGGCGGTCTTGGAGGAGCCGGTGATTGCCCGCTCTGAAATCGAGACCTTACCTGAGTGAGGAGGGCTGCATAAACGAGGAGTGTGGCGAGTATTAGCATCGTCGCCGGCTTCAAGTTTGCGGGTACCTATGTCGCCTGATTTGAAGGCTTCAAGGTGGCCACCTTCGTCTGCGATGCCTTCATCCTCTGCGATGGCTTCGTCCTCGTTGGCAGTATTCTATCTACCCTGGAGCTCGGACGCCGGATAGCTGGCTCTTCAATCCTACCTAATGCTTCACCTGCGGTCTTCTGCGGGCGCTGCAAATCGATCTTGGTGCGTCTTGTCCTTAATCGAGCGACGAGTATGTACTACCTTCATCCCCACATCTGCCCGCATGCTCATATCCACGTCGGCCTCCAAGATAGCCATGCCCTCTCCCTGTCTCGCCCATCCCGCCTATCCTTCTGCTCCATCTTCCCTCAACCGCATTGAGACACAACAACTGCGAGCGCCTTCGCCCTCTGCTTCTGGCGTTGCCTTGCTCGTGTGCTTTGACGTGTCGGTCAGTTCTGCCAGTATTTGCTGTCGCTGTCTCTGGCGATCGTTGTTACTTGATGAGTATCTTCTCAATCGCTCGTCGTCTCGAGGCGGTGGATTGCGACCGAGCGGACCGAGCATGTACCTACAAAGATTTCTTCTTTACGCCTGCTGGACGAGATCTCGTATTTCTTGCGCCTGCTGTACGAGATCTCGTATTCCTTGCACCTTCTAGACGGGATTTCGTAATTCTTGCATCTGATGGACGAGATTTCGTAATTCTTGCACCTGCTGGACGATATCTCGTATTTCTCACACCTGTTGGACGAGATTTCGTATTTCTTACACCTGCTGTACGAGACTTTGTATTCTGTGCACCTACTATACGAGAATTTGTCTCTGTACGAGAATTTAGTATCATCGAAACATGATCGGAAAATTCCAGACGGGAAAAAATGCATCCAAAGCATCTCGTTCGCGCTATCCAGCGTTTCAAGCGATTGACATCTGCCTCCCGTCTGCTATCAGCTTCGGCATTGGTGCTGTATCCTGATTCGGCCGGTCTGAGCCGCACCCTGATACTCAATCTGTCCAGCTCAATCGCCTGGACGACGTCGGGAGCTGTCCAATGATCGTTACTGGACTCATAAACGCCCACGCAGCCGTCTGCATCGTCTGAGGCACGCATAAAGTCTCTTTGGCATGCACAGTCTCTCTTGCGGGAGACTACGTCGCTGAGGTCACAGTGGAGAGGGCAGTTCTCGAGACGCTGTCACGAGCTGTGGTGCATCACTCGCTTTCCCTTTCAATCACAGCCAGATCAATATCAACCATGTTCTATCAGATGCTGAATCCTGGTGCCTTCATGTTGCCCGTCACATGTGCTCCCGACGTCGCTACCTTGACCATTGCGTTGCATTACGTTGCGTTGCGTCGACCGTACACATCCAGGCTAGCGAAATTCGTCCAAGGAGCAAGCTCGACAGAGTCCCTTAACAGCGACCCGTACGTACATTATCGAGGCCATCGAACATGGCCGCATTACTCGCTCGCATAATGCATGGCTTGAAGATCAGACCGGCTGGATGGTGCAGATCTCGAATTGTCAACTCGGGAGATTGAGGCCGACTTTTGGGAAAGATGCGGTGGACCGCTGGTCGAGTATCGTGATGAATATTGCTCGATCGGTCAGCCAGGTCGACGGCGATGGCATCTATGTGAGACTTGAGCCTGCTTCTGGAATGACTGGATGCGAACGTTGTCGTGCTGGGAGATAGGGAACGAAGTCATATCGATCGGAGTGTCTCTTTTTTCCCTGACCTCTAGGTTCTTTCGCCTAAGGGCAGTGATATGCACGCAGTTCCGACGACAGACTTTAGCTAAGGACGCTGCGGGAAGTACTTTCGATGGCCTAGCTGGCTGGATCTGGATCTTGATATTTCTTCGAACAGACGGCTACCGTACACTATAAGAAGACGCTGAGCGGGAATCAATGCACTGTATTGGGTGAGTACCGCCAGTCTTGATGATGCCCCTTTCAGCCTGTGGATTGCAACCAGCGACATAATCGTTAAGTCCATGCGTTGGCGGCGGTATGTGATGCACTTGTGGCTTCTTGGCTGCTAGTTAAGCGGGCGGTAGGCTGGGTTAGATGCTTCACCTAGAGTCCGAGGCCTTTTCGTACGAGGGCTACGAGCAAGACGCTCCTGCCGACGTCGCCTTCTCTCAATGATGACTACACATAATCAGCTGGTGTTGCCGCTCTAGGGTAGCGATGGTGCTGTTGCGGCGTTGCGGGTGAGGTGAATGAGCTTTGTAGTTCTGGTCATGGTCATGGTGCTCTGGATTGGAGAGAGCTGATGTGTGGCAGGAGAATATGTATAAAAGTCTTCGGAGATCGTGAGCAAGGTCCACGGAGCTCGGCCGGGCGATTTTGGCATGGATGGCTGTTAGGATCTGGGTGCAATGGATTTTGCTCGGCCAGGCGGGCTGACTTGTGCTGGACGTACATGGACCTGATTTCACCTCCAACAGACATCATAGTGTGTTGCAAAGTCATTCTCGATGAAGACGACGATCAGGTAGGATCAGATTTCTGGAATCACGACAACGCCTCTAGAACACCTCACGGCTGGAGATGGGCTGGCCGTACGACAAATTCCGCCCAGGCAAAACCTTGGACGAGCACTTGCTACCTAGTCGGAGCGCCACTAGGAATCCGAGCCTTCCCTATCTTACGCCAGTCAATATGGCCGGCGAATTGACAGTGCCGGCTAGTGGCAAAGCCGCTGCTATCTGCTGTATTTCATGTATTTTTCGAAACGCTTCAGAACATCATCTGGCATTTGACATGACTAAAGTACGCCGCTTTCACGGCTGAGGTCAGCGTCATATTGTGTTTCCAGCTACAGCGTCTGGCCTTGACACCTCCTAAGACTGCTTCAACCTACCTATCTTTTTGCACGCATACAGAGTCTCTTCGTCCTCTTGATTGAAGTGGATACCGAAATCCTCCTGGTCATCTGAGCTGTATGAACCTCTATCCACACCACTGCTCGTCAGTCTTTTGTTTCCATGGACCCTTTGGCCCCTCTGGCACAACGGCTGTTCCACTCTTTATTGGCGGCGGTTATGCGAGGGACAGCGTTCACTCTCCTGCGGTCCGTCAGATGGGTCTGGCTGCGCGGCATCCGCACCTGCGATCTTCTGGCGAACGAGGGACGTTGCACACTGCCTCCAACATTCTACCGGTGAGCTATGTTGTGAGGTATCGGCGCTCAAGATATGGACGGTTCAGGAGAGCTTCAATAGGCTCTCTGGCAAAGCCGTGATCTAGGCAGACCTTCTGCGATATGACATCCTGGCCGCGGCGCATTGTTGTCGCATAAGCAGCTGCAATGAGCTTGCGAAGCTGACATGATCACAGTCTGGCCATGCGTATCGGACATTTCTTTTGCATCTATGTCGAGACTTCGCAATGCATATTACGAGACTTGAAGTCATCAAAGAATTTCATGGCATAAAACGACACCACCTCCACGACGCCTATCTAGGTCGCTGTAGAGGCTGTGGACATGAACGACAGCGTTGTCAGTCTGAAGGTCTCAATTTCCGGCCTTTCAGAGGTCTGCAGGATCGCTTCTTACTGCCTGTATCGCGTCCAGTTGGCTCAGCTCGTGGGTCCTTGTTGCGTATCTGGTCGAGGACAGAGTCTATACTCTAAACCCGGTGGGCGACGAGCCCCTTCTTGTATAATGTACGGCATTAGTCAGCTCGTCAGCGCGCAATGTGACCCAGAATGGACGGAGGTGGAGCTGGAGCAGAGGTCAAGTGTTGCGGGATGGGTGCGTGTGGTAGGAGAGGTTGCGGAGATGACTGTCTTGTTGGAGACTATGGCGGTCAGCAATGGAGCAGGCATGCTCGTTGAGAGGATGAGCTGTTCAACGACGGAGAAGCCATGAATGTTTCGGCAAGCTCGTCGACTATGTCCGGAATCTTCGTGGCATACGAGCAGTGGCCTTGGACAAATTCGAAACGTACCCTGACGTTGAGATTTCTGGGTCTGTGTCTGGCATATGGACGGTAACCCTTATTCCGGTCGCCACGACATGGCGTGTGAGTTCTTCGGCGGTCTCGGTTTTCAGCAACATTATCATCGACATTCAGGCATTCGAGAAAGATACTTAATTATGTCGAACAAACTTGGCAAGCAGGGCCAATTCGTCCATAGAAAGCTACCTCCACCCTAGTCGATGACGGAAAGGACAGTAATGGGCGCTAGAATCGATTTTACACCGCCGACATTCAGCGCAGAAACCATAGATGCGAGTTCTGATTCCTGGATTACGAGTTCTGATCCCTGTACGAGTTCTGATTCCTGGATTACGAGTTCTGATCCCTGGATTCCGAGTTCTGATCCATGCGAGTCCTGATCCGAGTTCTGATCCCACAAAGATCATGAAGAACTCACGGCTCTCTTCAAGCGTAAGCATTGTACGAGGCGCAACTTTGCTCGAGTCTACTCCGTCTATGGCTGAGAGAACGTTTGAGACGATAATGTCGAATGATCCCCCCGAATAAATGGCTCTCACGATTGTCGCGTTCATGACCGATAGCTGAGGATTGCTTTCGACATCCTGTTTCAAAAGCAGGCGGACCACACACACATTAAGAGTCTCATGCCATCCAGTCTCGCCACTTGAAATCGATGCTTGCTATTGCTGCAGAGGCACTGTACCGGATAATGCTATATATTGTTATCGAATGCAAAGCACACTGTCACCTCGACTGCCACTCGTCGGCATCCTGACCAGCATCTTCGGCCATCGAGCGTCGCTGTCAGCGTCTACACCCATGGCCAGATGCCGGGACGGTGCGAGTTCAATTCGGGCTGCACCAAGACTACGAGATCAACCCCATCGCTCTATCGGAACTGTGAGTGAGTGCCTAGGATCTTCTGCACGCCTCCATACCAAGCACACCCTCGTGAAGCAGCTCATCAGTCGCCAGCGTATCCAACATGAAAGGTCGATACCAACCCAAATTCCCCACACCCACAAATTCAATGTACCTTCAAGTAGGCGCGGAATCATCCTAACTCCCTGCCCTCAGTGGCGTATTCTGATCTCTCAAACACGTTCTGTCCTACTTACTGAAGCGCACCTTCTTTCCCTTTCCGCGAAAGCTGCCTGGCATTTCGAAGTCGTCCAAGTACTTTTCCGATGATGACGGAAAGGCGCCGTCGTCATCGTCATGTCCCTCGTTTGTCGGGTACTCATATGAATCGCTTTGGATTGCGCCCGAGACCTCAAAGCCGTCGAAGTATGTGTTGTCCAGACTCTTGTCGTCGGGCGCTGAATCGGCTGCCTCAATACTGCCTCGGACGTCCTGCTCTCCAGCATCCTGATCGGCTCCAGGAGGGAATTCGTAGTCGTCAGCATCTCCGTTTGACGACTCCTGCTTGTCGACCACAGATTGCTCCACATACGGTTCTGGCCCACCGCACACTATCCAGAGGAGGTGTTCACGCATAGTCTCAGGTAACATCCGGTATATCGCCTCTCGTGGCAGCAGGTTGCTAGGACTGCCAAAGCCTCCACTCATAAGCCGCATATCACTCGATGTTGAAGAGGACTCGACGTCCCTGTGTCGAAACGCACTAAGATGCTTTGGCAGCCAGCTGGAGTCGCCCTTGTCTCTCCAAATTGCATCGGAGATTGCCATGGCCAGCTGAGATGCCTGCCAGGTCGTAGTCTGCTCTATGATGCGTGTGTCGAGACCAAGGCAGGCAGCTAAGGTGGCCACGAAGTTTTCGATGGCGGGTTTGCGTGTGTTTTCGATGGAAGTCTTCGTTTCCTTTGCGCGGTGCGAGAGCTGCTGATTGTTGAACATTGCTTCGTCGCCGCCAGTATCGTTCATGAGTTGTTGTCTGTGTTGTTTGAGTTGATGCTTCGCCCTCGAAGGCGCGGCCCAATGCTTGCGTTCTATATCGAGCCGCTGCTAATCAAGTATGGCGTGAATGGGATCTCTTCGTCTGAGAAATGGGGAAGAAGGTCTTGAAGAGTATTGTGCCTGGCTAACAAATAATCGCCGTAATGGAAGTACCCCTCGCCACCGCCACGTCTCGGCGGAATAGTGTTAAAGTGAGACATGGGGGAAGAGAACAAAGGGATGTCCAACACAGGCCCTCATTCACCATCTTGCCACCCAGCTCTGACGTCCTGTGCGCAAATAGCGTGTGGAATTGCACCATGTCTTGCGAGCGCCAGAGCAGCGGAGCATGTTTGAATGTCTGGTCATTAACGGAAAGCTGCATGAACCCGTCAACCGAGGGTTCAACTAGATTCCGGGACCTACTATGAATCATATCGAGATCTTGGCAGTAGAGTTGACATTGATCGTCCACTTTTGACGAGAGTTCCGGGTAGTGATCTGGGACGCCAGGTCTGACCTAAGACATTGGCTTGCTGTCACTGACATTAACAGAGACAGGAGGTTTCGATCAGGCACAGACGGATACACTATGTCGGAGAAGAAAAAGAGGTTGGAAGGTGGTAGAACGGTGGGAGCGGGTCGCAGCCGCAGCCAGGAAGAGCCGTACTCTCGGCAACGCCCCGATAGGGAAGTGACGCTAGCGCCAAGCCCCCCCTCTTGTCTTACAGCACCAGTTTTGATGCGCCATCTCCGAGCATTGCGACAAGTATCGTTTCGCTGTGCTTAAGCTCGTCGCGATCGGAATGAAGAAGCGGAGAGCCGACTCTACTTTAACAGAAGAAGATTTCTGCTGCCCACTTAGGGTCGCCATTGATGGCATGAAATGCAGATCAAACCAATCCGGTCCCGCCCGTTGTCGTATTAGGCAGGCTTCTCGCTTTATGTCTAGCCAGCCTTCGCCGAGTCAACACATGCCGATGATAAGCATACCTAGCAGCTGGTCGAGAGCGCTCTATTCCAAAGGTGCGAAGCATACATAGACGTGGACGGAACCGATGATAAGTAGGTTGGCAAAGGAAAGTAGACGAAGGTGTTAGTAAAGGTGTAGCCGAAGACGTCAATGCAGATCTTGATGACCATGTTAATCTAGATGTTAGGGGAGACGTTGATGAGAGTGTCGGCCAAGACGTTCTGAATAATGTTAACAAAGAAGTTGGGGATGATGTGATATCTAGTGAGTCCTGTTACTCCAATTTCCGATAGTCTGGCTAATTGATATCAAGCGGTCTTAGTAGGTGACGGCAGTGTGTTGGCGGTTTGTAGGAAGGCGACGAAGCGTCTGGCTAGCCTCGTTGAGGACAATGAGGTCTTGAGATTGCGATGTAGGATAGATACCGTGTTATGTAGTGCCTTCACATCAAACACCTCTCTTAGCTTTGACCTCCTATCTTGCTATACCATTTTCTTCTCCAATCCCTCCCGATATGCTTCGTGATCGTGGAGAAGGGGTGAATTCAGGGCCTTGTGGCTGTGCCGGTGGTGTTGCAGAACCTGAGTTAATAGGAATGTCAGGCGGTAATAGTTGTCGAAGGCGCTCTCATCCCAAGGTGAAGCTGAACCTTCTCAAAACTCTGATTGTCGCAACTGTTGCCAATCAACTATCCGAGCTAGGATCTTGACTTCCAACTGACTCCTAATGCTTATGTGACTCAGCAGGATATCATTGACGCTAATGCGTGATAGCAGTGTCAGTCGCCATCTCCGGCAGTATCGCCAATCGAACGAGCGCCTCCATCCTTATTGCGAATGCTGTCTGCACCTCCGACGGTGAGTCAATGTTGTCAGACTTATTAGCAGAATCCGACGACGACGTTTTTGCTAATGACATTTGGCACGAGGATGGCCCAGAGACCCTGTGCACTGCTAACGGTCCGATTCACGTCATGCAAGTTTTGGTATACTACCGCCAGAGGACATCAAGGTCAGTCGCAAGACCTATCTGCGTGCCGAGCGCATTGTTGGTCGTGGTCGAGTTGATCGCAGACGTATTAAGCCGCTTGAGGAGGGCCTTCACGGAAGGGCTGCTATTCTCGTGCACTAGCTCGCGGATCAGCTCACCGTTCTGTGACCGACGGAGCAGATCTTGGAGTAGATCAACAATGTAGAAGCCAGCTGTCCCATGTTGGTCTTTCCACAGATCATCGTACGACCCTGAGACATGCCTCAGGACTTGCTCATTGCACAACCCAGCCAGGCAGCTGATCAATTGCCCAGACCATAGGACTAGGCGCAAAAAGGCAGAAGTAACCGCATGATCCTCTCCGGAGAAGGACTTGCATACATCGCCATTCCGTCTCCTATGGACGACAATCCGACGTCTCAGCCCGGCTTTCAGGTCAAGGCCGACATCACCAAGCCCTATAATTCCGCACCTCCCGCCCCTGGACCACCACACACCACCACGGCCAAGCCGCCGCAGCCGTAACTAGCTTCACACAGCATAGTAGTCCAGATCCAGCTGCGTTGCTCAACCTACACACTCAAGGGAGAGCCATGCTTCCCGAATCTCCCTCTGAGCGTATCTATTTATTCATCTAGATCTACATGACATCAGAAATCAGCAGCACCAGTGGCCATAGTGACGGCGTCGGCGGGGATGGCGTATGTGGCTAGAGGGAAGGGCGAGAGGACATAGAGGCAGATCCGAGCTAGCTTTGTGGTTGAATGCCTTATATCGCCCGACTTCGACGTGGTGCTGTTGTGGCTCTCATTACTACGGAGAAGGATTGTGGTAGAAGGATGCAAACACTTGAATCACGCAACGAGCGCATTTTCGCTAGCGGCGGAGTTGCCGAGATTTCGTTGCAGTCGCTCGAAAATTGAGAGCCGAGATGGTGGACAGGGTTTGAGGAAACAATGTTTGGATCTCTGTGGCACGACAAGATGTGCTGCAAGATTGCTGTCGAAGCTGTTGCCAACTATGCGGAGGATGATTGGGTTATTGCGCTTGAGCTAGAGATGCTGTTGGAGGCCGGAGGGGAGAGGGTTGTGGATGGCATAGAAAATCTGGGTCGCCGTGGACCTCGACGCAAATGATAGAAGTGGTGTGGTCGGCGGGCCATTGGAGTGTCCTACGGTCTGCTATCCGTGTCTGCCACTCTTACTAGCGGGGTCTTGTATTATGTGATGCTCAATAGCATCATTTCTCAGCTGCACGTGCTCCGCTTCCTTCATACATGCCGGTGGACCGCGCTAGACTGGTGGCGGACGGTCGGATAAGCACTGAGTGGGCGGTGCCTCAGTCGACGAGGCCCTCGATCTTCGGCTGCGCCTATATCTGCGTATTTCAGCTATCCACAGCCGTGATTGCGACTCAAATCAGGTCCTGATGGTTGAGAAGATAGTGTGTGATGCTGGCGGGGTGAGAGCTGGCTGCTAAGATGTGTCCGGTAGGATCGGCTGCACGGTGTGTCTGGGGTCTGGGAACACAAAGACCAATAAAATTGATCTTTCGCTGACTTTGACCACGGCTGACACCCTCATTCTTTGCAAGCAGGGTTGCCGAGTATTGGAGTTCGGCCGGGATCGACGGTTGCGTAGCTATTGAAACTAGCAGCAAGTACTCCGTAAGTTCTCTTATTTTGGACAGGCGCCATCTCGGGACATACGCTTGCGGCTGTTCATCCATCTTCGCAGAATACATCCGACAGGCACGAGCTACAACAGCGTACAGAGTGCTTGCATTCCGAGCTCGCTGTGGATCCTCAGCATTGCAGAACTATCCCTTTTTATAATGCTGTTAAGCATCTACGGATGGAGCAGCCGCTTTATCTAGCTTTGACCAGCGATGCGCCAGGCGTAGTCTCGTTGCCCGAACCTGCAAACACCGGGATTAAGTGGCCTTGCAACATGAAGATGATTCTTAGAGGTGGGCGGCATAACTATCCGAGCGCATTTATGCAAACCTCTTGTGACGGCGCCAGAGTGATGTCAAAAGGGTCTAGTATGCAGCACACCACACAGGCGGTTTTTAGGCATCATGCTTTATTGGTCGTACTCTCCTCCGCTATGGTACACATCTCTGAAGAATCCATTCTGCTGTATCCTGATGCAGGTAGCAACGTGCGCAGCGTCTGAGTAGGCGTCGATGTAGTAGCAAGAGAAGTGCCGAAGAGACGTAGAGCTTGTTTTCGAGCGCCGACGTACTCCTCAATCACGGAGCGAGCGAGTCAAGCCAACCAATCGCTATTGTTGTCACGAACAAGATCCCAGACCGTATCTCAGAGCGGCGAGTGACTCCGAAGCAAGAGAGACGATACTAGGCGATGACCGCTAAGCTACAAGTGCGGCATAGGCGCAAAACATGCAGCCTCTTCGCGAGAGAGCTTCATAAGGATGGTGTACGGCTCGTGGCCCGATATGCAGCTGCTATGACCTTCCTCATGCCGCTGGTGATCGACCAGACTCGTCGGTATCGAGGCCGGTAGAAGATGATATGGGGAATTTCGAAGGTCAGCATCAGCCTCCATGTCCAGCCTAATGTAGGCGTCGCTGGCGATGCATGCGGCTCTTGATGCATGAAGCATGGCGCTCTCTCTCCATGGCTGTGGTATTGAGCGTGATGATGGGACTGGTCGTTGACTTGGCCTGAGCACCTTTCCGTGTGGGCGTGTTGAGACCCGTCTTCGGCTTGTAGTCGTCGCTGTGGGAGTGACATATGGAAGCTAGGCCAGGAACAATCATCACCAGCCGTGGGCCCTCTACACCGCTCGGCGTATCGTGAAGGGATGTTAATCAACCAATTGGGCGTGGACGCGCATGCACTTCCACTGCATCAGTCCTAGTGACGACGGACTCGAGTATCGGTTCGGCATATCGATACTGAGCTCGATTCAGCGAAGGCCGGAGAGATGCAGTAGCATCAGGAGAAATCGGCCAGTTGCACTTGCGCTCTTACAGCCTTGTAGGGCACTGCCTCCGCAAGGTCAGCGCATCATACTTCTACATAGACGCCGTGAACCAATGGTATGACACTTCGGATATAGCGTTGCTCCATGGATGCCGTGCAACGTTTTGACCAGGTGATCATGCCCATAGCTCTTGAGGCGGCATCCAGGCATTCACCGTGGTCTAGACAATTCGTGGCCTACGCCGAGAGAGGGGACAGCAGATGTAGACGCTCTCCAGGCATCAGGCTGTGGTGCCAGCAACGGATCGTCCTTCCTCGGAACATGGACTGTGCGCTGTGCTGGCTCGAAACAGAGACTTAGCGAAGATCAGCTGCACCGGCACATACTATCTGGATCGGGCATGATGGGACAATGCCCTGGGTTCTCCACTTCCTCTTCCGATAATGTGCCACCATTCAGCCTCTTTGACTTTGCCAATGTCGTGGACTTGCTCGGCTGTGCCCATAATCAACACCGTCGGCATTCCAATCTCTGCGATTGGCGTTCTCTGGTCGGAGTAGTCGCTAGGGCCGAGATCCTCAACCTAACAACAGTCGTTGCGCCCACGAGATTTGTGCCGCTCGCGGCTGCGGCCGTCCACCCCGCTCCGACTTTCACCTTGAAGAAACTTGTAAGATGCTCCTCAGTCAAGTCCAGCCGCATGTGCTGATGATCACACCGTGCGAGTGGGTTATTATTAAAAAGAGTGAGAGTAGAAAGCGACACAATGGCCAAACTCTTCTGCCTGCGAAGTACGGAGGCATCTCGGTGGCGACGTGGCCGCCCGCTGACCACGCAAGCAAGACCGCGTCTTTAAAGCCGAGCTTTTTGGGAATGTCGGCGCAGGTTTGTGGCGTAGGCGGGCATGGAGCACGTGGACCCAGACCCTCCGACTCGTCATAGCCAGGCAGATCGATTGCGAGAGCACGACTAGTGCACGGGACCTTGCTTCTAAGAACAGGTGGGAGTGTCTCACCGGTGATGGAGTTGCCATGGATGTAAGCTCAAGGCGGCAGTTTACCTGCCCTGTTTACGCGGACGGCAAGCAGGCCGTAGCTCCTATCGAGGCGAATGGAAATGCGCAGTGTGTGTCATGGCTGCTGTTTTGGGACTCGATGATATGTGGTGGTAAGTACCTCGTCCGTGGCCGAGCTCTTTTGAGAGGCAGGCGCATGTCGGGTCTGATCCGGTGGGTCCTGGGTTTCTCTGCAATCTGTAGAATCTGTCGGTAGCAAGTCCAACACAACCCATCCGACAACGTACCTAGCTATGCATCGAGCACCGTTGAGCAACTCGAGGTTGTTGAGAAAACAATCACATTAATATCTGAAGAGCCGCTTAGCAACCTTAGGATCAACAGGGTAATAGTCTTCCGGCAGGTTCGAGAATGTCGGGACCGCCTATGGCTGATGCAAATGCAATCAGGGCATAGCAGCACTGGCCCGTCGCCATGTCTGCCTGGCGGATGCGGAGGCTGAAAGCAGCAACGACCGAGGAACATAAACGTCTTTGAGAGATAGGAGCGGCAGGCCAGAGGTTAGATAGTTCGAAGTGCGGGCCGAGCCGAGCCTCGATCCGCCGGAGATAGCGGCGTTAGAAGTGATCATTTCACGAGCTGTTACGACGAAGACTGCGAACATTCCACACATGAAGGATCAATGAGCCGGGAACGGAGGAGGGTGTGGCGAAGAAGGCTTTCAATTCAATCATGGGAGCCGGTGTGTCTCGAGCGCCGTCAGCCTCCGCCGAGAAATTCTGAGCTGTTCACGAGCAGACTTTCCGTTGAGACACGACACGCGATTCAACCAGCCTCATCAACAATTCACCGGACACCATCAGCCGGATCCCTACGAAGACAGCCCCCAGCGCTACAAGATTGGCACGAGTCGTATTGGCCATATGGTCCTTCGGGGCGTAGGCTATACAGCGAAGCTGCCAGGGATCCTCAACCCAGACGCGAGTTGTCTGATCGCACCTTCGAGAGCGAACCAGAACGCCCACGAAGCGAGCCAGCCCCCACCCGGTCACCACCACCTGAACAGGACGACTCTTACTCCCGACCTTCGAACACCGACATGGAGAATCGCAACTACCAAGAATTTTCGTTCCGGCCGCCGTCCGCCAGCCAGTCTAATGTAAGCGAAGCCACAGAACAAAACGATTCGCGCAAGCCCGGAGTCGCGAGAACACCGTCATTGAAGAAGATGGAGGCGATGGAGGATCTGAGGAAGAATGAGAAGATCCGCGAGGACCACATACAAGAGTGTTACGATGAGATTGAGAAATTGAAAGTCAGTCATCAAGTCCTGACTGCTAGCAACGAAAACTTGAATCTCGAGGTCGAGCGTTTGACTGCGGGAAAGCAGGAATCGGAGAAAGGTGTCAGCGTTCTCGAGGGTTACGTAAAGGGTTGTCACGATGAGATTGCGAAATTGAAAGCCGAACAGAAGGATCTGACTGCCAGCAACAAAAGCTTGACCCTCGAAGTAAAGGGGTTGAATGTGGAAAAGCAGACATTGGTTGGATGGAACGACAAGCTCATTGAGCACAATCGTCGACTGAAGCGCGAGGCCTCGAGGTCTTGCGTCGAGAGCGCGCTTTGGAGTGTGGGTGTAAGTCGGCGCTATCGTGACTTGGTCGATGAGCGTATCCGACGCGGCCTGTTTGCAGAGGACACAAGCAGCACTCCAAAGCCAACCTTGTCCCTCCGCTCCAAGATGCTCGCTATCGCTCTGTCAATCTTGGGTATACCGCCCATGTCTCTACTCACGCTTCTTCTGCTTGGGACTGTCTGGAGTCGGTGCTTCATCAGCCCGTTGCATGGCCACCGCCAGACAGCTGTATTTCGACAAAGTGTGAGACCAAGTCTAATCGAGCAAATCGCAGGGCACGACGCTACGCAATGGATTCGCCCGGCAACCAGCCTGGCCTTGGAACGGTGGGCGTCCCTGCTCGATGGGACAAGCCAAGCTTCCGGATCGATCGCACAACCGAGGATGGAGTTGATGGCGCACGGCATCTCGGAGGCATGTCAGATAGCTGGAGCTGCACCTCCTACTGCAGCCGGATGGTCAGAGCTCCAATGGCGATCAAGCGATGACTGGACCTCCTTGTCGTCGCCGCGCCGTCCGGCTCCAAGTCTTGAGCTCGACCTTACGATCCGGGAGCGAGAAAGGATCTTCCGCCGTCGCAAGGCTGTTCGCGCGGCATATAATGTTCTCGCGGGACACATGCTGAGTCTGGCCGACCAAGATATGGCTGGGAACACGAGATCGATGTTGGAAGGGACTGCAAACTCAGTCCTGTTATTTGGCGTGAGAGATGGGTGTTTGCTATAACTCGCATCGCTCCTCTCGCCTACCATACGCACTAAGCAGTGCAGATGGGAGCAGCAGCTTATGCGGTGGCGCTCTTAAGCTTCGCCCATGCTCGCATGATCGAGAGCAGGGTTGACTCGCTGAGAGGGCTCATGGCAGCGGACTCAAGTCCATGTGTCAACATCACCAAGCTTCACCTCGACCAAACCTCCTGCTCTCTGACTGGCCTACGTCACAGCATGACTTGGTCGCCGCCACGAGCCCACCTCGCCCGCCGGCGTAGCAGCTTGTGACTGGCGCCAAGGGCACGGCCTTCGACACTAGAACACCGGCTTACGGCCATCTTGGACTTGCGCCCGAAAGCATGCTGCTAGCCGCCGGCGCTTGTTTGTGGAATCCAGTCCGGCGGAGGTGATGCATTACTGTGTAGAGTGATCGAGGTTTGCTGTCTGCTACGCCGCATGTTTGAAGGTCCGGATTGCGCTGTTGACGCTGACGCTGGTATCCTTGACCCCGTTAACGAACGAACATAGTAAGCCATGTTAATAGCTGATGACATCGTATGAATACTTGCTCGCGCTCCACTTCAGTCGGTACTTCTTTCTCACCCTCCTTGCGGTCTCAATCCTTGCCCGCCTTCTTTCCCACAGTCTTCGCCCCGGCAAGGCAGGGTACGGAATCGATAAGGAGGCGCGGGATGACCCCAGCCAATGAAACAGCCAAGATCCCGCGGAGAAGATCTTCAAACTCCAAACTCCACCTACGCCATATCTTCCATTTCTGTAAGCACCTCTCCTTGCTCTGATCGCTCTGAAAATTGACTAGACATCAGTCTGTACCTTCACGACATGCTTAAGTAAGTTTCGCAAAGTTTGACAGGCTTTTGCTGCTTGGCGTGCACACGGGGGTTTGACGCAGGCAAAAGTTTGAGGATCCTGCATGAGTCAAGCTGCCCCGCGTTATACTCCAGGGTCCAGCGCCCTGGGCGTGCCATTACAACAAGTCCCGTCCTTTGATGATGATAACCCCTCTGGTTACTGTGCCCCGAGCTAGATCAGATACAGCGCGATGGTGATGATTTCCATTACAGACTGAATCAAGCACAAGTCGTCGATCTTGATACCTCCGGCTGTCTGTAGGACTTTGAGGTCGCCGCCATTACTCGCATCAATGTCAACAACACTATCACGAGGACAAAATCTGCTCCTTCTACACCGTAAACGCCTCCAGCTCGGCCTTTCCCTCCGCCAACGCCAGCCCAAAACTCATTTCTCAGCTGCCGAGAAGAAAGCCTGATTATTTATATAGCTGCCATGCTCCCATTGTTTCTCTTGCCAGTGCGGACGGATCTGGCTCACTACCTGAAGCCCTCGACCGTGGCCGACCTGAAGTCCGTCGATAGCGAGAGGAAGCGTAAGTTTACTTCGCTGTCCTGGGCATGGTCACGCCTCATACGACGTGTGCCGCTTAAACAACACCTGAACTCCATCCCGCATTTGCGAATGCCGCAGTTCTACTATTGCCGGCCGGGCGCTCTTCTACCTGCGCCTGCTACCCTTCGAAGGATCGTCCTTATTGCACGACTCGCAGTATACTGACGTGCGATGCTAAGGCATTCTGCGCGCCTCAGCCTCTGCCTAGGGTCGATCTCGACCGCTCTACAAGATCCAGCTTCCACTCGATGTCAGCAGTCGCCTTTTGGTCTTACAGGCATTCCACCACGGGTCCAACAGATAGTTCGAGCAAGTGCAAGTCACCATCCTTGTGAGACCAAGATTAGGAGCGATCGCGACGGTGTTCTAGCAGACATAGCGGACGGCTGTACCTCCTCCGCCTGCCGTTCAAGCTACGCAATCGCATATATAAGTATGTAAAAGTGGGCGACGGAGCTCATTTGCCGTGTTTAACCTCGCGACCCTTTCCGAACAGACTGGTCAATGCGCTCGAGACATGAGCTTCACCTTTCCTATCAACTGGTTTGCGACCTGCTTCTGCCGCAAATGGCTGCGAGTCGCAAGCACGTCGTCCGGGAGCCGCTTGTTCTCGGCGTACCTCTTCTTCCCGAGGAAGAGGATGAGATCATTAACGCATACTTGTATCGGAAAGATTACGAGACTCTGACGGATGCGTAGCAAGGACTGATTAGGCTTTGCATCTGCTGCAGCTAAGTGTAGATGTTCGCATTTGTCTTCCTAGCATCCTTCCGGCTCGTCCTCGTTATCAAAGTATTAGTCAGCACAGGCGTCCTAGCTGCTGCGACTTCCACCGTAGGCGCGCTGACGACTATATCCTCCCCCTCCCCTCCTTAGTCGTCTTCAGCAGCTTCGCAATGATCATCGACACGCTCCTCTGCTCGTTGCTTGCCTTGGTCTGCGGACCCGTGGTCTCCTTCTATATCAATCTCCTTCGCAGTATCCAAATGCCGCCGGCAGTCTTGTGTGGCGTTCCCCAGCACTAGACTGTCGAACGAGGCAAATGCGTAGTTTCTATCGGCCCATTTGAGAGTCCTCGGCCGCTTGGTCTCGTTCTATTACTCCGACAGTGCCTGCGTCAAAGTCTCCTAAGACTACTTTGCAGCAGTGACTCCAATGGACCGAGTCATGATTGTAAAATCGACCTGACTGCACCGGTGGATCGGTTCGGCTCTGATACTAGTAGCTCTACAATCCTAGCGATTGATCAGCCCTTGAAGGTAGTGCAGATTGGTCTTGATCTGCTGATCAACTAGTCATGATGAGCTCTTCGCGGCTAGTGGAGGTCAAGATCGTCATAGCGGAGCTGCTGGAGTCGACACTTTCGCAGTCTTCGAGCCCAACCAGCCATACGCAAGATGGACCGTCGTCGGTAACCTGATCAGCATCATCCGTCCGATAGTGACGCAGCGTGACTTCGCCATCCAGGCTAATGCCTTGGACATCAGCAAAGACATGGACATGATGAAGTAGTACGATGAGGCTGCTCGCATCCTAGACTCAACCCTCTTCGAATGTCTGATAATGAGCCTATTGCCTGTAGACGATCACCAAAGTCCTCAGCTCGATGGAATGCTACAAGAAGAAGACCACGCTGGACATCCAAAATTGCAAGGCTTGACACAAAGAGTTCCAGAGTCGACCCGGGTGTCCTTGCGTGGGTGATCGCGATCAAAGACTCAAGGATACATGTATACGGACTGAAGACTCGTCATGGGTGCGGAATTAGTCCCGCTCCTTTCTTCCCTGGCCGGCATAGCCAGCATTCGAAAGAAGTCAACAATTCAATCAATTGTACATACATATTACATGCCCGACGTTCGGCACCTGGTTATTCACACTACATCACCCGCACGCCCTAGCACTGCCCGACGACGTCCGAGAAGATGCGGCAAGACGTGGAGAATGAGGATGGCGTACAAGTACAAGTGTGACCTTGGCGGATGGAGTACACGGACACGACGCAAGATGTGAGTAGAACTATGTGAGCATTCACGCAGCCCCGGCCGCGCGACCAGTAATAGCGCAAGCAGCTAGAGACGCGAAAAGGAAGCCATAAAACAGCACGCATCAAAACTGCCCGACTGGCTGGCCGATCGTACACAAAGTCATTACAGAATCCGATCGGATCGTACGCAAATCCCTCCTCAGCCCCGGTTGGAAGAAGGAAGCAATAAGCGACAGCAACATCGCCGCAAAGCAAGAAGCACCAGGCCGGTACAACACCCATTCGACCTTCGCCACTCGTGCTTCTTCAACCCGAGTCGATCCAGGTCAGAACATACATGTGCGTCTCGAGACACGCTTCGCACACTCATGCAGAGCTTTCACGCCGTCGATGCGCCTGCGGAAATGTGGGAATGTGTGTAGAATGCATGGCTTTGCAGGCGTATTCGATGGAACGGGAGGTCTTGCCCATCAGAGCACCGGCGGCGAGCTGATTGGGCTTAAGGCGGTCTTAAGCAGCAGTACAGCGGCATCAGAGAGAGCAGGAAAGAGCATAAGACACATGCGCTGGGATGGGAGTCGGCAGCAGTGCGTGAGAGGCAGACGCATACCCGCTAGTACAAGAGCGCGAGCTGGACCCTATGGTGATACAGCCTTCCAACCTCCGACCATACCTTCACCGCATTTCACCTAATACACAGAAGAATTCTCCATACACTGCCTCATCGGCTCCTCTTGAGGGCTCGCACTGCCGCTTGGATGCTAGCTGTGGCAATACAGTACCCTGTATAACAAGCGTCAGCGTAGCAGCATCACCACTTTCCGCAACGCACCTGCCGCCGCTCAAGTACGGTCGCAGTCTGCCAACTGAGTTCCGCTATGACATCTTCGCCGGTTGTAATGCTCAAGCCAATATCATGATCAAGGCTGGCGGAGAAGAGGAGCGTTATCGGGCTGCGGGACCAGATGGCTAGAAAGGTGGGACGCGGCATGAGCCTAGCAGATGAATCGGTATGGCTCGGATGAGGTCAGTAGTCGTGCACTGCAATCTGGATCGACGTCTGCGACGGCTACTAGTAAAGGCTTGAACATGCGCAATCGGGAGTGAAGGGAGGGCGCGCTGCTCCGGACACTGGGACCACGCGCACATACCCTCTTATCCATGCTCTGCGAGAGGAGGGCAAGAACAAAGGCAAGCATGTTCGAGAGGGCCTCGCAAAGGACAGCAAATCGCAGCCTCGCCTGGGCTCCGCTCCTCCACATATTGCGCAATTTGGTGCACATATCTTCTCTTCATCGACGCTTTGCACAAGGAGGGCAAGAACGAAGGCAAGCTCGGTTTCTAGAAGGCCTTCGCGAAGTGCAGCAAACCGTAGCCTTTTCAGGGCCCTACTTCTTCACACGAGGCACAGTCTCAGCATGAAAACGATCAGTTTGCCTCGCTCATTCCGGCTTGCTTGCTTTATGCTAGATAAGGTAAGGACGAGACCACCATCATCACCGCGACTAGTCCGTTCGTAGTAACGTGAACCATGGCGAAGGTGCTTTACGTCAGAAGGGAACCGCACAGAACTGCCTCCATCTCGATCAAGTCTTCAATTTATTAATGGGTCTTGCCCAGTCGGCCGAGCACGGATACAGTGGTTTCGTCTGTTAGTCAACTGATTCTGTACTGGCACTGTTAACTGCTTGTCGTGCTCGTTGACACGAGTGACCGGCTAACTGCTCGTTGGCATGGTTGACTCCTCGTTGACATAGTGACGGCATCACGCCAATCAACCAACTTGGTTAACTGCTCACTGCGGATATGTGGCATGTTGAGGCGGAGGACGTGAGCAGAATGCCCTGTGTGAGAGGTCTGAGGGGGCCAAGGAACGAAACGATGGGTAGCTGAAGGAGAATTGTGAGAGAGGCTTGGGTTGAAGGGGATGATAGGGAGGATGGAGAGACCATCAGGGAGACGAGGTGGAGGGTCGGGAGGTGATCTGCGCGGGTTGCTTCTGTCGGATAGGTATCTCTTGGTCGATGAGATTCCCTGCCCGTTCTCGGCTTCGAAAAGGATATCGTGGTTGCGCTGTCGACAAATCGTCCACCGAGAACCCATCTACCGAGAGAACGTCCACCGACACAACGTCCACCGAGAGATCTATCACCTGACCGACCTCAAGCAGACTCGTCAGTCGAAGCCGCGCCCACCAATGCTCACGTCGACCCCAGCGCTATTGCTGATCCTCCAAAATGAGTGGGATCATTTGGTCCTAGCTTCCAATCGAAGCAGCAATTTCGCGGAGAAGAGGCAGGGGCTATTCATGGCATACACGGCACTCTGCTACAACGAGCTCGACCCAGAGAATTATTGCGGGGGTGCAGAAGGAGAGTGACGAAGCGAAAGATGCACTGTGCTGCCCAACGAGGTCAATATGATGGCAAGGAGGGAAATGCGAAAGCGATGACTGTGAACCCCGAGCCATGCGCAAATCTACTTGGGTGATGGAGCTTTGCAGTCGGCTACGAACGGCGAGACCGTCTGCGCTGCTGTCTGCCGATTGTAGCGAATGAACCTGAGTAGCAAGGCAAAGCCAATCTCAGTTCGTAGTAGCAGGTGCACCTCTGAGGCTGCCGGCTTACCAGGCCGCATTTGATCGCCTGCCCAAGCAACTTCGCCTAAGTCTGCGCCGACTGCACATCCTTTCAAGCCTTCGCGTCCTCGACATCATGTCTTCTAGCGAACAGTATTTACTGCTCTTTCCGGCTCGTTCTTGGTGCGGGTCCTGGAAGACTACCATGATAATCACGCATCACCTGGCAGGCATTCAATCTGCTCCTCTTTACTCTCTATCACCATCGCCTTCGCGCACAGCGCACACGATGCCGTCCGAAGCTTGCATTCATTGCCATGAGGAAAGCGCGCATCATGCGCATCAAGGGCCCGCGAGCCGGGTGAGGAAAGCGTCGCGAAATCACCTGCACGTACGTCCACACGCTGTACCCTAAAGGTCTTGCGCTGCTGAAGTCAACTCGCCTATACAGATGAGGAACAGCTCACCTGATACGTGCGTATTCTAGGAATCATGATACATACCATCCAAGCTAATCGAGATGATCAGCAATTCACCTATCTTCGATCTCCTACCGCCTCGCCAGACTCGTGGCTGTCACAAGTTCTCTTCCACAGATCTGGAATGGACTATTGATGCACTCAACACTATTTGGATCTGCACTTCTTCGTAGCACACGACCACGCCTACAGCAATCGCGTACGCCCAGGGTCATCGTACTAGAGGCACAACAGTAATTGACTCTCACGTGCCGCTCATCATATCACCGGCGCATTGGCCGAGGTTGTTGATAACTTCGTTAGCAACGAAGTTCATTTTACCCGCTAAGGGTAGCTGCTCACCGACATCCTCGCCATGCCAGGAGCAAGACCGCCTGACCAGTGGCCTGGCCTTGATAAGATCCACCACACTTTGGTTAAGCCGCGGACGCCCATAGCAAAACTAGTAGCCGGATACCAATGACGATCTGAGCAGTCAATTGCGACGTCCACGAGGCAGGATCATCGACCTCGGACAGCGAGATCTGAAATGCCTATTGCAGTTGTGCGTTGGCAGTTGGCAGTAGCTCCTCTCACCATGCTTCACGTTCAAACAGCGCGAGAGTATGCCAGAGCTCGCCATTGCCCCGCCCGTCTTATTGCTCATCTTGGAAGAACTTGGAACGGAGGCCGGCCATTGAGCTCATGCAAATCAATCGCCAGCACGGACTGTCGAGATTGCCGTCTTGTGCCTCAACCTGGGCCAGCCAGCTAGCTTTAGAAACGGTCAGCCTTCCGGGGTTCGAAATACCAGTAAAAGATTTTTCAACGCTACTTCAAGTACTTAGAAAATACTCGGACCGCAGGATATGGTAGCACGCTGGTTGGTCTGAATTCGAAAACCTACGAGTCGCCCACAGCAGCATTCTCGCCAAGAAGCGACAAGGTTTGCCGGCTCACACGGACGCGAGACCAGGCTCACAGAAGCTCCTACAGCAGGCTGCTATGTTAGTGACCCGTGGGCAAAGGACAGCCCATCTGCCTCGGATCATCGAAAGTTCATACCTCTCCACTCTGACGCAGTCTTGTGCAGCCACCAGCAATTCAGAGTGCTTGGATATCGCTACTACGAATGGTGGTCGTGCCGTCACCAGCCCAGATCCTTTCATCAGATCTCTGTCACTAAGGATGACCATTAGAAGGCTGGTGGTAGGCGTGCGTTCAAGGGAAGGGCCGACCGGCTGATCCAAGTTGCGCCGCGCCGGAGGTATGCATATTGCGAGGCTTATTAATGACCGGACGGAAAAGACCACGAATGTGGTAAGAGAGGCATACCTCCAGCTGCTCTCGCACTCGGCTGTATTGTTTATTAATAATCCGCCGGTAGTCCGTTGTTGATCCAGCTTGCTCCTTCTGGACCTCAACGCGTTCTCGAGCAGCCAAGCGACTAGATCAGCCGTTCCTGGGGTGAGTGTTGATCTACGAGAGCTTTGAGAACGAGGCAGGATCCGTCCCTGAGCTCAGAAGCAATCGTAGAAGGACCAAGCCTGTCTTCGAATCCTTTCATTTCAGAATCTGAGAATGGAGGTAGGGATGTTCAGGCGAACTCACGATATGCCTCTGCCAAAACTCACCGAGTATCTTTTAAGGTACGCTTGCTAACTTTGTCAGCAGTCATGCTATCCGCAGCCACCCAACACATCACCACAGCTCGCTTTGAACAACAGCCATACTATCAACTCGCTGACACAGTGTTCCCTTCATCGCTCGTTCCGTCTTCCAGATCGCTCTCCTTATTTCTTGGCCTCAAATTGTGCCGGCTCGTCCTTCTTCCTCGAGTACACCTGGATCTCCTCGACCTCGAACATGCCCTGCTAATGCTGCTGCCTTTCAAGGTTGCTGGCGGTTATTGAGTTTGGAGTGCGATAGAGGATTTCTTTGACCGACCTTTGTCGAGAAAGTTGACAAAGACGCTTTCATGTCTGTGACAGCACTGGCAATGCGGCTGTCTGGGCGCCTTCGGCGTCGACAAGTTCTAAATCTTGTCTCCACTTTTGGGTGACGGCACAGACCCTGTGTCACACACCAGTTCGCGCTATATAGCAGAGCGACCAGTCTGTCCGCCATGTCAGCGAAATCCTTGGTGTAAATTGCTAGGTCGTGCTTCGGGTGCAACTGCTCACTGGCGTACCTGGTACAGGCCTCTTTGAACTCGGTCGGGGGCGCTATGGCCAGTCTTGGCCGTCAAATGATGCCGCCTTGACCGCCGCGCCGTACATAAGTTCTCCTTCGCAGGGAAGGCCTGGAACCTCGGTCTGTCGGCGTCCAGCAATGTACTCCGGCTTCATGGGTTGTCTTGGGTAGGGCTTCGCGAATCGCTTGGAGCTTCGGGTCCTTCTTGGTCAAAGTCCGAGAGTTCAACGATCTGCCTCTGTTTCAACACCTGCATTCTGTCGGCGTCAAGGGCATTCGAGCAGGATCTTTTAGGCCATCGGGACACGGGGCCGATAAACGAACAAAGCATTGTGATGGGTGCGCACAATGCATTCACGCAGGCGCTCCGAGACTCGATTGTTCAGTGTGACTAAGGCATTGTCCCCTGCATAGCAACCCACTGTCAAGGCTTTACATGCGTGACAAACAATTCACACAGACACTCACATTACCGCAAGGATTGTATTCCGGCTCGAGCATTCAATCTATGACCATAGCATTCACACAAACGTCAAGATGAGTGCCAGGGCATTGACACTGACATGGACAATGGATTCACACAGACTACTATATACCTCGAAGTCTTTCACATCCTCGATAAGGCATTGTTCTGAGGGACACCTCGCAATGTATAAGTAGGAGGAACTCGCCTCGCTACTTTCTGCTCTCCAGATTTTGCATACCAATCCATCGTTCTACTTCACGCAATACAACAACATCCACAACCAAGACACAAACATACGAGACATCAACAACATACATCACACGGTACGTTAACAGAGCCGACTAAGCCGCATCACGACACTGCCTAGCATGTCGAAAGGCAAGTACATCCCCGGCCAGGGTCGTTACATCCTATCAGACGTCGCAACGCAGCCCGGCATGTCCTCGAACACGTACATACCCGGCCAGGGCCGGTACATACTACCAGACGAGGGCATCAGCACTAGCCTTCCCGGCGATCTCCACCGCGGCTACAATGCAGCACAGGCACAGGCACAGCACCGCGAGGAACAGCGGCAGTTCGTGGAGCAAGTGCAGCGTGAGGCGGAGGAGCGCAGGCGCGAGGAAGGACAGCGGACCGAGAGTCTGAAGCAGAGGATAGCGGAGCGTAAACGCGAGCAGGCCCGCCAAAAGGAGGAGCAGACCCGCAAGGAGAAATGCCGCCGCGTGGATATGTGGGCGCAGCAGGCGCAGCGGATGAGGGAGGAGCACGCGAGAGAGGATGGTAGAGGGCGGCAGGGCGAGAAGCAACAGCTGGCTGAGGACGCAGAATCTCGGATTGCTAAGTGGAGACAGCAGGTCGAGGCGCCTCAAAACCCTCTTGATAGATTCTTCTCCCGTAGTTCCCGCTCTTCGAGCCCCTTTAACGGAGATGAGGTGGGACGTGGGAGCATAGGAAGCACGCCTACTCTCGACCACGAGAGAGATCCTGTTCTGCTTGCTCGGTCAGAAGCACTGCCATCTCTCCTCGCGAGCGCTCACTCAGAGCAGCGGGAATATAGGCCGGTAACAGTCGGTAGACGCTTTTGTGTTCCAGCGGCGGACGAAACCTCCATCGACAACCACAGCAACGACAACCCTACTGACGACAACCCCACCAATCCTAGCACCACTACTCAACTTCCCCCGCGGACCCCTTCGGCAGTCTCTCGCTTCCTCCGCAATCTCCTTCTTGCGCTTTTCAGCCCTTTTGCGCTCGCGTTTGGGATTCGCTATTTCTCCCGCTTGGACCTCACTGTCCGCCAGGGGGTCATGAATCTCAAGCAAGTGATAGGTGAGGTGGGAGGGTGGGTGATGGGGGTGTGGATTTGGATGCAGATGATGGTTAGGGGTCTTGGAGGATTGCAAAGGATGGAATGGCTGGTGGCGGTGATTAAGAAAGGCTCGGAGCTCCTGCTTCTAGGAGAGCTATTGCGGTGGATCGAGGCGTTTTGGGGGGCGTTGGGGTTCGCTTAATCGGTTACAAGAGGGGTGCTTCAGCAGGATCATGGATGAGTAAGTGGTTTTTTTTGTAAGGCGTTCGGAGGTGTATTGATCTCTTATGAGCAGGAGCGACTAGCGAGGACCCGGACTTGACGAGGCAGCTAGGATCTCATGAGTTTCTGATAGAAAGAAGCGACTGGCGAGGACCCGACATTAGTCGAGGTAGCTAAGTGGCTTCTAGTAGGAATGCTTGAATTTATGTGCGATTGCTTCGATGCGTGGTTCTACGGCGTCGTTTCCCGGCGTCCTTGATTGGTGTTTGATAGAGGAAGAATGATATTGTAGCCAAGACTGAATCTCGTGATCTCTTTCCCTCCTTACTTCGATCGAAGCCATACCGTTGTCACTCCCTCTTAACCTGGTGTCAATGCACCCGACCTTCGCCGTTCGCAGACAGCTCAGATTGGTATTTTGACCACGCGCATGCAGGCGATCAAAACCCTAGGACCGCAGACAACCCTTCTGAAGTCCACTTCATCATGCGGAACAAACTTGATTGATCATCGATCATGCGCGTGCGGATGACGGATGGCGAATCGAAGTAGCGCTCTGAGCTCCACCGAGGCAGGCACTTGCGACTTTCAGCAAGTAGTGTTGACGAGTAGTGTCGTCGCTAGCTACAGTGTGTCAGCACGACTTGCGGACCGACTCCAAAGAGGTACAGGTGCTGAAAGATTGTGAAGTCTGAAGGCGAGGCCTGATTATAGCACCTGTCATGATGCTCTTCAGAAAGCCAAAGAGAACGTCGAAATGCATGAATCACTGACCTTATCATCGATCTCTACCATCGACCACTCTTGCGTTATAGATCTTCACTGCACTCTGATAGCCACCGACTTCTTCTTTCGCATGCTCAGCCGAGATAATCTCCGGATCATCATAGCATCTGACCGCCATGCCCTGGTCGAGCGGGCGGTTATTTCGAGAGTGAATCAACGCCCACGATCAGAGCAGTCAGGTGGGTGTAGCTGCCGTGTTCAGAGTGCTACGTAGGCGAGGTGTCTGCTAAGCCGCTGATGAAGTGCAGGCAGGTCTTGGTCGGAGTTTCGAGCTGCTGTAAGCCAGGAGTCTAAGTGACATGTCGACCGCCGGGACGTGCTTCGGCGGCGATGTGCTTGCGAAGAATGGCGTTCGCTCACTTGTCGAGATGTGGCGGCATGATAGGCATGGGTGGAGATGACATTGATGTCATTGATCTTCGGCTGACGTCTCAGTATTGATGGATCTCTGCTAAGCGTATCGCGTCTTTTTATACCTTCCCTTGTCACCACGGACTCCACGGGCATGGATTTGTTGCATCAGTGACTATAAATCTACTGCTCTGCCGCCTCATACACTCGCAGAATGCTTCATCATGCATGGGTACCCCTCCACTTCCTCCAAGCTCAAGCAGACTCTTGATCAGATCTCTTGCCTCTGTACCGACGAGACAGTCCATCCTTCACAGCATTGTCATCGCAATTTACCGGCCATGTTCGAGAGGCGAGTGATCACGGAGTTTCGCCGAAGGCTCTTGCGTCTATCCGCTGTCCCAAAATATGCATTGCTATCTGACACATGGATGGATGCTGCACTCCGTACGCCATCGCAAATTTGCCTGGCTGTGACCAGGAGCGGCAAACCATTGAAACCGTATTCTGTCTCGGCTGGTCGACCCGCCAAAGACATGACATATATCTGGTGCGGATTCCCGGACGTCAAACTTGAGTAGACAATTATATGCCTCCTCGACATAAACAGGGCTTTCACAAGACTGAGATCAAAAGACAAGCGAATGCAAGAACGACGAAGGGCGCTCGCTTTCTGACAATGCGGGCACCAGCAGTCATTGCCATGCGTCAAATAACAGTCCAAATACGGCGCCAGAAAGGTGTATCCCGACGCTGCCCTCGAGCGCCCTGAGGTGACTCCACAAGCCCAGTGACCAGAGATATTAGCCGTGCACGCCCTGCTGTATGCGCGGATAGGCCCGGTCGCTCTCACTTGTCGAGGGTTCACAAAGACTTGGAGGTGGTGGTGTAGTGACTTAATGACCAGGCCGTGTCAGGACAAGATGAGCAGGTGATGCAGCTCCTCTGTGCGCCGCCCTTCTCCTCACTCAATCGTTCTCTGTGGTGCTTCCAAAGATGAGAAATTATCCAGATCTCCAGTTAACAGTCCTCACGACACAGCCACCCCTTGTTCATTAGCTACGGTCGCTTCTTTTGCTTCGTCACCGGAACCTCCGTCTACTGCCAGCTACCTTAGGATTCGCGGATCCTGCACAAGGTTGTACGTCCTGTTCTTCTGCCTCGATCTGGAATGTGATCCATTGTGATCTCTTGGTCCTTCCCACCTGGCTCCAGCAGCCAGCACTGTCAACAGAGCCGTGAATCCGGCCCATTGCCTGACCAGCACAAGAAGCGTAGTGGCACGAGTGCTATGAGTGACGTGCTCGCTAGGCAAAGTAACACCTGATACCCCCTGTTGTACAGCATGAAGCTTTTCCTGCTCAGTCAAGCGCGCCACGCTGGCGTCGCGGTTGGCCCGATGTAGAACACGTAGTCGTTCTGAATGCAAGAAATGAACTTGCTTCTCCTCTTGTCCGTAGTATCACCTCCTAACGCAATGTACAACTAGCTGTATCGGCGTTGTGGGATGTGGTCGGGGGCCGGTGGATGGTTCGATGCGGCGGAGTCAGAACCGGTAGTGGAGACCTGCTCGTCTCGTCAGCTTGGACATATCTTCATAGGCGAAGAAAGTGCTTCGGCACGGACTCACCGATCCAAGTCCCGTGTGCAACATCGCCGTCTCCGTGTCGCTGTTCTGGAAGCTCGACAGCAGGTGTCTCAGGCCGTTGATGTAGCCCGTAGTCAACAGCCACAGACTTTGGCGGAATGGTTGCCGGTATAGGAGGGATCCAGCACCCTCCATCAATCCTGGGCTGACTCGCAGCATAGTCGGACAGCATTACGACCCGAGCCGTTCATATAGAGCCGCTCGGTCTCTTTCGAACGCCACCACCTTCCTCTTCCACGTGACCTCATCTGGGCATTTTTCGCAATATGCAGCATCCGTCGAGTACAAATAGCTCATAACGTTACGGCCTTACAATGCGAGACCAAGCGTACAAACGATAAAGAACGAACGCGATTTTCCTTGAAGCAATAGGCGGCAGCTTGCGCAGGTGATCTATCTATAACACGGCCTCACTGCATATAGGAATACGAAGAAGACGCCAACTCTGACAGCTAGTAACCGACCAATCGAAGAAACTCTCACAGCCGACGAGCCATCTCTCATGTCCGCATGTGCCGCCCGGCTACTACTGCAACTATGTACCCGACCGAAGTACCCTTTTCTCCTATCAATGCTCATGTCGGCCAGTCCAAAGCGAAGTGCTCACGTCGCTCGTCGAGATGGAATCTACGTGGCGGTGCAGTAAGAGGCTACCCCAGCTTCAGAAACTCTTGGAAAAGCCCTGAAATCGTCGCAGACACCTCCTGAGACCTGCTACTGTAATACTGCTGTAAGACTTCGCCTATGCGAACGGCCTGCATAAAGCCCTTGGTGTGCGACCGCTGCAGAGCATGGAGCCGCAATTCTACGGAGAATGTGAATCTGACGCACGGTGCGTTCAAGATGGCGAGATCCTTGTATGCGGACTTCAAGGTGTCCTGCATATTTTTCGCGATGTCGCCTCTGGGGTTTGAACGCCTTTCTTTCTCGAGACTCATCCTGGTCGACTGAATCATCTCCTCAACTTCCTGTATGCGCTTAAGCTTCGCTGTATCGCCTTGTAGCTTTTTCTCAAGCTCGCTGTAGGTCTTCGCAGGCATCTGCCGCGCTCGAGCCAAGGAGGCTAGAAGGGCTGTGCGCATTTCTTCTGCGTGAGCGCCGTCGGGAATCGCTTCTTGCCCTATGTCTTCTAGCGCAAGTTCATCGTGCTCGGTAGTGAGGTCGATACCGTTGCCGAGGGCAAGAAAAGCGTGTTGAAGAGAGGTGCGCCACCACCGAGAGTCGATAGAGGGCCATGGAGTGAGGCAGTACATCCGCGAAATCCAAGCGGCAACCCAATAGAGCTCAGAATCTTGCTCAGACTTAGATTGCTGAGAAAGGTCTAATGTACCTCGGTGAAGCGACCACTCGTCTGCTTCAGGCAGGTGTGCCAGATCGAGACCATCAGGCAGGCCCGCTCGGACGAGGCAGAGGTGGGCCAAAAAGGTATCGATAACTCTTGTCTGGGCCTCCGGGATCTCACTGCCTTCGGGATCAGGCTCGGCGTCGTGCTCTTCAGTCAAAGTGTCAGCAAAAACCAAGACATTGGTAGTGCGCATGTCAATCTCCGCTAGACACCAGCGATGCTCGCTAGCGGATCTCAAAGGAAGGAGCAGGAATTTGTATCCGCTAGTGTTGAGCTGATACCAATAGTCCGCTACCATATCGTCCTCCCGGCCCGTAAAAAGAAGACCGTCGTCGACGACATGGTAGCCAGCATTGGAGCCGAGGAAATGGAGTGCAGCATACAGCGTCGCGGCATCAATTCGCCCATCTGGTGCCTCAAGAGTCTTAGCCGCGGCAGCCGCTTGCTGCTTGCTGAACCACCGCAAGATCTCAGGCCCCTGAGTGTCCGGGGTAGGTGTTGTGCGTTGTCTCTTCATGGCAGCGAATTGAGAAATGTCCTCACCAGAGCGCTTTGACATGGCAGTGTGGGGAGGACTGTCACTCAGAACGGCAGGCGCACAATGAATTGATGGCGACAAGTGTCGAAAAGACTCGAATCGCAGGCTGCTGACACTATGATCACCGGACCAGTAAGGATCGATAAACGAGTTAATGCCAGACCACTGGTTCAGCTGACCCGCGTGGGAGTCGAATGTTGCGGTCCGAGCTTGCTCCGGCAACGGAGGTGAGCTGTAGAGACACTGATCTCGCGTCGATGGTGTTTCGTCGATAAAGGTGAAGCCGTCACCAATATTGTGGTCGTAGTCTTGATCTTGCTGTGCCGGATCGTCTTCTGGCGGAGGCTGATGTTCCTGAGTCTCGGCTAGTAATCGGCCTTGTCCGCCCTGACATTCCTCCAGCTGCTCTCGCTCGCGCTGATCTTCCTGGGTTCGATCCGCCTCACGTCGATCGTCTCCGCGCTGCTCCTGCTCTGGCTGTTCTTGCCCTGGCTGCTCTTGTTCTAGTTGCTCTGGCTCTGGCTGCTCTTGCTCTAAATGTTCTCCTCCCAGCTGTTCTTCGCCCAGCTGCTCTTCTCTCTGCTTTTTCCCAGGCGGCCTTCCTTTTCGACTTTTCGCAGGGCCCTGCTTGTTTTGGATACGCGGAGTGGTGTCGGTAACCACCCGGGTCAACCAGCGCGTCGCAGGCTTGTCCGGACGGCACCTTCCCTTCCAATGCTCGTCGCGAGTGTGGAGCAACTCGATATAGGCTTCCTCGAAGGTGCCGGTGTAGTGAGCGGAAAGCTTGGCCAACGCCTTGACAAATTGCTCTCTGGTCAAGTATTCCTGTCCGAAGCACGCGATAAACTCGTACGGTCGGAGGAAACCAGTGTCTCGGTCAAGAAGCGTGTTGAGCGACGGGCGTACGTATTTGTTAGCAAGCGCTTTGGGTATAACAAAGGTGCGTAGCAAGCCGTCGAGTTCCTCTGTTGCCTGGTCGCTGAGGGACGCCAACTGTTCGGTAACAGGCGTGGCGTCGCCAAGAAGCTTTTGTCGCTTGAAGTCGCTGATATGGCCGAGTCTGTTAAGTGACGCACAGGCACTCCGGCGGATTCCTGCTTCGGCAGCCAACTGAATATTCAGCTGCTCGATAATCTCCGCGATGCTTGGATCGTGCGTTTTGACCTTCGGCATGAGTGTTGACACATTCGAGCTGACGGACGAGCCAGTGTTCCAGGTTGTGTTGTTGTATACGTCAAGGTGGAAGGTTTGCCGATGGAAGCAGCGTCGGCGGAATCACCACCCACCGGCGATTTGCTCTGGATGGGGAAAGTGCGAGATTGTGGAGCAACCTGAGCGCAATATCTGGACATCAAGACAGGACGCGCATGAGGCCATATCTGTCGGGCTGATGTTCCTAGAGACAAGATTGAAGTTGCGCTTCGCGGTCAGCTTGAACTCGACGCGACACGTGCGCGTGCCGAATAGCCCCTGCAGTCGGTAGTCATATCTGGTATCCGCCTGCGCCTGCTATGTGTGAACCATCCGCGCAGATTACATACATCAATCGCGTGATACTAATAATCCAGAAATGATGCGACGGGTCCATCACGCATTATGCTGTGCATGCTTCCACACTCGCTGCCATCCAACAAGACTCCCGGATGGTGGCAATTTGAATGCATGGAGATCTAAGAGTGCGCCTCATGCTAATGCTCGAGAACTGTCTCTCCGCTTTACCTCACCCACTCCGAGAAAGTCGAGGTGCACCCGATGAGCAGATATCGTGATGCCGTGTTTGCCGCAGCTCTCTTAAGCTTGCGCAGCATCGTTTTCAATAACGCAAGCTCCCGCGTCAAGCAAGGGTGACAATACCAATGCCATGTCTGAATCGCCTTCTGGCTCCATGATCGCGATGCTGTGTGTTGGTGCTGTAGCTTGTATGCGTTTGCTCCAATTCGCAATAGAGGTATCGCTCTGGGAATCCCTCCGCCACTTGCTCCAACCTGCTTCCGCTCCTGGGACCAGAGCTTATCAGAGCAGGATCTGACCCTCAACGATTGGCCCCCGAAAATCAAGAAGCCCTGCGAGAATAGACGATGGGTAGAAGCACTGTCGTTGGGAATGCCGTAGTCAAGCATGCCGAAGAATATCGAACAAGCTACGGCGGGCGAAGCCGACACCCGCCTACAGTGCAGGACCGCGGAGGCGGGAGAATGGCTCTCCATGACTCCAGGTTGCAGGACTACATGTATCATCGTGCGTGGTTGACCTTGAAACCGCCGGTCTTAGGCTTGAAGCCATCTTTTTGCAGCATCAGGCTGGGCACAGGGCTGCATATTGACTAAAGCTTTGGGTCCGGTTCTTGTCCAAGCTCAATGTCAAGCTTCCCCGGCTGATGCGGCGTGGAGTCTCTGTCCCATCCTCGCTAAGGCACATGTGTCAATCTCGTTGGGTTGTCTCTAGGCGGTTTCCTGACAGCTGTGGTAATCCCATGCCGTCCTTGGGCGCAGAGATTATGAACCAGGGGTGTACAAGGGAATGGCACAAGGACAACTGCGGTAGCGATCACAGTATGTAGCAGAGCGGGAGAAGCTTCACGCTCAGGCTGGTACTGACAACGACACCGCATAATCTACCTGGCGCAGCCTCCGTCAAGCCCATCGCTTTATCCACCAGATCCTTAACCCGCCTGCTCCACCGATCCCAAAGTCTTTCTTTCTAGCAGCTCGCCTTTGATGTGATGCTCATACCCGGCGAATCTCGCACTCCTTATATCCCTTGGCAATCACCCTACCCTAAGTCCATCCACCGCTTGATATATCTCACCCTTGTTGGTTGATACCACGGCTCCCCGCCACCCGCTTCTTGGACCAACCTTCCATCACCTTCGAGTGTCGTGTGTAGTAGCCCGACAACCTCCCTCTTGAGATCCAGCGCTGAGATAGCGTACCTTCCATGCTGTTCGTATGTCGGCAAATCGTAATGGAGGTTGCGGTCGCGTGGTCGAGCTCAGCCGGGAACAGAACGTTGCATGCCGGAAGTTGAAGCCGGCGCGTGGGGTCGATTCGGACGGGTTTTGGGATCCAGAACACAGCGGCGAGTAGTCGGTCAAGATGGCTGACATCACTAGAAGCTCGAGTCATCCAGGCCTCTGCACAACGCCTTTATGCGTATCAAATTTTGCGCAACTTGCCCAACATTGTGGCAGAGATATGGAGATCGGCCGCGGCTCTGTTCTCTGCCTCACCAATTGCCGGGGATGCCAAGGCTGCGATTCAACCCGGACGAAATTCTGTCCCTGTTCAGATCAAAACTACTGGGTCAGACTAGATCGAGTCCTCTACGCAGCGAGTCGGATGCTCGACCTTATGAAAAGAATTCGCTGCCGATGCACGAATGCAGATTACTACATATCTAGCTATTTACGAGAACTGCACCATCATTTTTGGACAAAAGCTTGGTAAGCGAATTACGAGGACAGGACCATAACACATCTCTTCAATTACGAGGATAGGACCATAAAACTTTTCTGCAATTACGAGAACTGGACCTAGCAGTCCGCTGTTTCAACCCAGACTGCTACTTCTCGCTCGATACTATACTCCTTTAAGGATGCGTTAAAAGACGAGATGTTATTAGATACTAGACACCGCTACTACTCTCGCTACTAGCGTACTTAGTCTAAGCCCTCCTACTAGTCGTAAAGTACTTCTACTATTTAGAGTTATACTATATATAGGAACTCTTCGAATAAGAGACTTACTATACTATCGAAATAACGCTAAGCTAGAGCTATATAGTACTATCGAACTACTACTAAATAGAGATATACTATACTATTAAAGAAATACTATAATAAGATATATACTTAGAAGGACCTAATTAGTCTTCTTTGCTATTTTAACTAGGATACGTAATACTAGATAGTCGAGCTATAGGCTCAGACGGCTAGGCTAGCAAGCTAAGCTATACGTAATATATATATACGTATATTATACGCTTTACTTTATAACCGAACGAAGGTAGTAATTAGTTTCTAACCTTACTCTATTATTAAAGACCGAGGCTCTATACGCTACTATATACCTCTATATTAATAGCCTATTACATACGTTTATAATTCTAATTACTCTATCCTAGTTATAGCCTATAGAGTACTTATAATAACTAGTATCCCCTCTCTTAGCTAAGTAGGCTCTATACCTACTTATATATAGCGCTAACGCGACGCGGAGGCTAGAGGCGACTAGCTCGAAGTAAGAGAGATAGTCGATAAGGAGATAGCTCGTCTTAAGTAAGAGTAGATAGTACTAGATAAGGAGTAACGCCTCTATAACCTCTAAGTAGACGTAGCGCGTTATAAGCGCCTATAGATAGTAGGTTTCTAGGCTATAGAGATAGCAACTATATTATCTACGTAGTTAGCTAAATTGCCTACTATACCTATAGGTAGCTTAGGTAGCCTACGCCTCGAACCTCTATCGAAGTTCTTTAGTAAGATACTAAAAGAAGTAAGAACCTTTATCTACTATTTAGAGAAGGTATTCGTATTATTAGGCTAGGCCTATAGTAATATATACGCGCGGGTTATATACGTAAGTATATTTCTTAAAGGAGATACCTTAGAGACCTAGTATAATAAGTATAAGGTCTCGAACCTAGCGCTAGACTATACCTAGGAGATGTTTTACTAGGAGATAGTAGACGTAGTCGAGGATCCTACTAATTATAGGCTTACTATCGCCTAATAGTATAAGAGCGCTAAGTAGAGCGAAAAGTAGAGTGCCTTATCTTTTACTATATACTTAGCTACGCTAGAGGAATAAATAGAACTCTATACGCCTACGTAACGTATATAATACTTACTTATAAAGCTATAGGATACCCTAGGCAAAGCTATTATAGTCTACTATTAAGCGCTAAAGACTTAGGACGAATTAATCTCTCTAGTAACCTAGATTAAGTAAGTAGGAGTAAGAGGCTTATATACTATATATAAGTATACTACTAGTAAACCTTATAACTAATAGGACTATAAGAAGCCTAATAAAGGCGATAGTAAGAAGTCTAGAGGAGATTTCTAGAAGCTACTACTACCTCCGCCTACTAGGAGTAGTAGCGGAGTAGCTAATAAGAATAATAACTATTATAACTATAGTAAACCTAGCTATTAGGCGCGGGATTATTATACTCTAAAGAAGGAGATAATAGCTTCTACCTATAAGGTAGAGATAGTAGAGCCTATAAAGGCTTAATACTATACTTAGGCCTACTTACTATATAAGAAGTAGATAGTAGTATATTAGGTAAGAGCTAGTTATTAGTCGAGGAGCTCTTCTATAGTCTCGACTATAAGGGAATATATTCTAGGTCTAGACGTAGCCCTAGTACTTACGAAGCACCTATATAGTATAGTTATTATTATAGAAAGAGACGAAGTTAAAATAGATATATTACTTAATAATTATATAGATATTAATATTATATCTTAAGCTTACGTCTTATAGTATAGGCTTAAGCGAGTTATAAGCGTGCTTCTTCCTACTATAGATTCGTTCTAGAGAAAGAGAGGCTATTATTATAGCGTATATTAGCTTAAAATCTAACTAGTAGATAGTACTAGATATAAGAAGTATATGTAGAGTATATTCTTCGCCTTAGATATACCTAGAGCGCTAGTTTTACTAGAGCGGCCTTAGAGGCGCTAGTAGGCTATTATTATATATAGTAATATAGATAAGTAGCGTTATAGTAGCGTATTATCTATAATATATATACTTAATACTAGGCGTTTCTATTAGTTACTAAAGACTAAATCTTATATATTTGTAGTTGCTACTAGTATAATAGTAGGACTAGTACCTCTTCCTAATAAAGTTAAGGACTTTACTAATATATTTACTAATAAGAAGAATATAGCTAAGCTTAAGTATATTAATAGCGCGGAATATACTATTACGTTATAAGTTAGTAAGAAGCTACCTTTTTACTCTCTATATAATCTATTAGGAGTAGAGCTTAAGCTACTTCGGGAATATCTTAATTAGGCCCTTCGGAATAGTTAGATCTAGCGTAGTACTAGCGAGGCGGGTACTCCTATTCTATTTGTTCCTAAGAAGGATAGTACTATATAGTTATATATAGATTACTAAGAGCTAAACAAGATCTCGATTAAAGACTAATATTAACAACTAACTAGCGGGTTATACGTACTAAAGTATGTCCTAACCTAGACAGGTAAGCGTAGGTAGCTTCTAAAGACAAGTTCTTAAAGAGGAGGAAGTACTAATATAAAATAATAAACAATAATAGTTTAGTAATAGTCGATTCTAATTAGTCGATTGCTAACATAAGTTGAACATAGTCTAAACGAGTCCACCCTATGTTCCTATATATAATGTCCTCTTACCTTCTTACTTATAAGAGCGTAAGAACTCTTACTATCTCGCTTATAAGAGAGTAAGACGCTAATACGTCCTTCTCGTAGCTAAAGTAGCGAGACGCACTTCGCCTAGGCCGTACCTTCGCGGCTACCGACTAGTTAGCTAGCATAGTCTCGCGTAGCGATTTATAATACTATCCCCCCTTCTAGTCTAGCTCCGTCCTCGGTGCTACTAAAGTAAGCTTTCCCTACGACCCTCTTTCGTCTTCTAACGTAACTATGTCTTCTTATTCTTCTAAACACTATCTACGACTTGCTGCCGAAATCAAACGACTAGGTAATCCTACTACAGTCTGTTGCGATTACTACCTATTCTTAGGCTCCAAGTGTTAGATAATAGATAGTCGTCTTAAATGCTCCGAATACGTTCGCTTAGGTCGTCCGTATATAAACATGTCCTAGGAGTCTCTTAATAAGACTTAGGAGGAGTTCTAGAAAAAGGTAGATAAAGATGAGGCTAAGTTATAGCGAGTACTAGCGAGGCTTCTTCGAAACAAAGCTATCTTAAAACAAGCGGAAGAGCGCGCTCGGAAAAAGGCTGCCTATCTATACGACGAACTAGAGGCTTCTAGCGACCTAGAGGTCCCCTAAGCAGATTAAGACTATCCCGCGGCCTCGTCTAGGATCGGTGTATCTCCTACGATGTAGTCGATTATAGGCATAGCGGAGGATGCTATAGGGAGTATAGCTACCGTCTCGTAGTAGTACCTAGCTAGTAGGCTTTCCTACTATAGCTGCCTCTTTCTTACTAATTTTCTTGTAGTTCTGGTTCGCTCCTTCTAGTACTTCTAGACTTTCGTTTAACAATTTGCTAAGTAGTCCCCTAGTTCCTAGGTATTTTCTAACTCTAGGTAACCCTTCTATTTAACAAGGTACTAATTGTTTTTGTAGTCTAATATTATTTCGACTTCGAATTCGTCTTCCTCTTATGTCTTAAAATAAAATGTTTCCTATAAGGGTGTGTCTAGGTCTGCTAGTTCTAAAAGCGATATATAGAACACGGGATATATTTTGGCGTCCTTCGGGAGTGTCAATTTGTAGTTGACTAGTCCCCTAACTTCTTTAATTAAGAATAGTCCGACCTTCTTATAATCTAGTTTCTTTGTTAGTCTTCTTATTTTTAGGTTTTTCGTGTAGAGGTACACTCTATCCCCCTTTCTTAGCTAAGGTGCTATTCTTATATTCGTGCCTTATAGTCTTATTTGTTTGTAGGAAATCTGTTTTCGTGCTTCGTTATAGACGTTCTTAAGGTTACTTACCTAGACTATCGCAGCCTAAGTAGCCTTATAGTAGTATTCGGGTCTAAAGACATTAGGATTCCTTCCGAAATTTAGAAAGAACAGTAACCTGCTAGTTGTCGTAGAGTCTATATTATTAATAGCTAACTAGGCAATTAGTAGTAGCGTTACCTAATTGTTTATTACTTTATTAACGTAGTATCGTAAGTACGTCTTAAGAGTCTGATTTACTCTTTCTGTTTGTCCGTCTGTCTACAGATAAAATGCTATAGACAGCTTCTACTTTGTTCCGAGAAGTGCTAGAAGTATCTTCTAGTACCGTGATATAAAGAGCTTGTCTCTGTCTATTACATGCGCTTTTTGCGTGCTATAGTATCTAACTAGTCTATCGAGCACTAGATACGCTAGCTACTCTACTATTATCGACTTGTTACATAGTATAAAGTGTGCGTACTTCGTTACTCTATCGACTATATTAAGTATCGAGTTATAGCTGTGTCTTATTACTAGGTCCTTTAACCTTAGTAGTTTAATAATAAAGTCTATTATAACCTTATCCTATAGTTGTTCTAGTACTTTAGAGAATTAGATGTCTCCGTAAGGCGCGTATCGCTCTACCTTATTCTATCTATAATATACACATTTTTTAATATATGCGTGTACTTGTTATCGCATCCGCGGGAATTCGAAATGCCTTTATATTAAGCGCACTATCTTCGTAATTCCTAGGTGCCCTCGTGTAGGTTCGTCGTAGTACCTTCGTATATAGTTCTTAATACCTGCTTCTAGTACCTAGAATTTCCCTTTGCTTACTAGGAATTCCTCCTTCTCGTCGTTAAGAATCTTGATCGTTTCGTTGAATTCCTTAACGTTAGCGCTAAGGCTTCTATCGTTATTAATCTTTAGCACCTAATGCTCGAACTTATCTCTTGTTTCTATATAGTCGCTTCGCCGTAATAAAGCGTCTGCTCTTACGTTTTCCTTCCCTAGAGTATACTTGATCTCGAACTTATATTGTCTAAGAAGTTCGGCCTACTGGACTTGTCTTCTCGTAAGGTCCTTCGTAGTTATAAAGTACAGCAAATTTTTGTAATTAGAGTATACTATAAGCCCTAGTGCTCCTTCGTAGTAGACTCTCTAGTATTATAATACTAATACGATTGTAAGTAGCTCCTTATTATAGATGTCGTAGTTCTGTTCGGCTAGTATCATTTTTCGAGAATAGTAGGCGATAGGTCTGCGTTTTCTATTGTCTTCTTCCTAGGTAAGGCATACTCCGATTGCTAGATCTAACGCATCTGTTTTAACCTAAATTAGCTTGTTCGTATCGAATATAGCTAATATTAAGCATTCTGCCGTAGCGTCTTTTAATCTTTGAAAGGCCTCCTAATGTTTATCTTCCTAATTAAACATTATGTCCTTCTTTATAAGGTTCGTTAATACTACTAAGATCGTCGAGTAATCCTTAATAAACTTTCGGTTATAGTTCGTAAGTCCTAAGAATGCCTAAACGTCCTTAACGCATTTTAGTGTTAGCTATTCTTATACTACTTTGATCTTATCGGGGTCGACGCTCAATCCCTTCGTGCTTATAATAAATCCTAGGAACTTGACTTCCTTCTTATAGAACTCGCATTTTTTAGGGTTAACTTATAGATTCCGCTCCTATAGTTTCCTAAATACTTTTTGTATATGCTCGATATATTACTATAGCGTTCTGTTAGTATAAACTAGTATGTCGTCGAGGTATACTACTATAAAGTCGTCTAAGTATTCTCGTAGAGTGTCGTTAATTATGTCCTAGAAACTAGCTAGTGCGTTAGTCAATCCAAAAGGCATAACTAAGAACTCGTATAGTCCGTAGCGTAATCTAAATGCTATCTTCTATTCTTCGCCTTCGGCTATTCGTATAAGGTAGTAGCCGTTTCGTAAGTCTAAGGCTATAAACTATTAGGCTCCTAAAAGTCTGTCCTATAGTTCTCCGATATTAGGTAGAGGGTACCGATTTTTGATCGTAATGTCGTTAAGCTTCTAGTAGTCCTATATACACTATAACTTTCTGTTCTTCTTTAGTACAAACATTATCGGTAAAGCTACTAAGGATTCCGATTTCTAGATATATCCCTTCGCTTCGTTTTCCCGTATTTATTCCCGTTTAGCTTCTAGTTCTTTGCCTAACTTAGCGTATAGTAGTCCAAATAGTAGTACCTTTCTGGGCTAAAGTCGGATCTTATAGTCCTACGCCTAATGTTTTAGTAAGGCTACTAATCCCGTTTCTTCCTTAAAGAGAGGCGCAAACTCCTTATACTCTTCTAGGATTCTAGGTACTACGATTTCACTATATACTATAACATTCTTATAATCTAGTAGACTCTCTCTAGTATCTGTCTAGTTCGCGCTTCGTTATTAAAGTCCGCTATTCGCTAAGAAACATATCTTGTATAGTTTCTTCCGCTTATCTACTATCGTCCGCTATCGATACGTAGGTCTTCTAATATATTCGCATACATATTAATCAAATGTAAGTACTCCTGTCCTCTAGTTAATAACTAGGTTATGTCTCCTTAACTAAGGGTTGCCTAGTACGACGTCGTGCCTAACTATTAGTATTACGTCTAAGACAATCGCCTTATAATGCCCTTAAGTAACATATAATAGAGGTACTATCTCTCTATCTACGTTAGGCAAGCGTAATCCGTTTACTATAATCACCTTGTATCTATCTAGTTTCTAGCGCGTTATAATCGCGTTCCTTTAAACGTAGTCCTTCGATATAAAGCTACTACTAGCTCTACTATCGATTATTACTATCGTAGGTATTCCGTTTACGATACTTTCGGCCTTAAAGACTCCTATCTTGCCGTTACTATTAGTACTACTAGAATTGTTCTCTTAAGCCTTATAAATATTGTTACACTTATATCGATTGCTTATGTCGACCGAGTTTACTTGTTTCCCGAATCGAATAGTAATATATTGCCGTGTTCTGCTATTAGTATGCCGTATATCCTTATAGGCCGTTGTTGTTATTTAAACTCTCTCTACTATTCTATTATAAGGAGTTATTAGCTCTAGTAGTCTTACACCTTCCTTCGGAGTTATATTCGAACCTATTCTCGGTATTAGGTAGCCTTATGTCTTACTTTCCTGTCGTTAGTTAGAATAGACTTCTACTCTTCGTGCTTTAAGACCTAGATCGCTTAGATCGTCCTAAATTAAGCCTATAGCATTTTAATCTAATCTCGTATTCCTTTCGTTACGTATAGTCTTCCTAGCGTCAGATATCCTCTATTACTAATAAACTAACTTCTAACTAGTAGCATATCCCTAATATATCGTCCGAAGCTTTGTTCTTCTCCGTATACTAATCGATACCTCTAAAACATCCTTCGAAGCTACTTAATTAAGAGGTCGAATTATTCTAGGTGTAGATAGCGTTTCCGTCCTATTATTAGGAATACTTCCTCGTATCTCTTAGTAATCGCGATAAATATAGCTACGGCCTCTATACGGCCTATTATAGTAAACTTGACTAGTTTGTCTTAGCTTATGTCGTTGCTACTTCCCTATTCCTTGTCGGACGTGTCGTCTTCGTCGCTATCCTCGGCTTCTATTATATCGTCACCTTCTATAATATTAACTTCCTCTATATATTCCTGCTTTTCCTCGTATTATTATTTGCGGTATTCTATTATACTAATTACGAGCTCTGCGACATAATCGACCTATAGTTCGTCTCCTTCGTATAGTCCCGTCTAGTTATTTAAGAGGTAGTTAGCAATCTCTATAATCTTAAGAGGTGCCTAGTAACTTCGTAAGAGTATGTTAACTATATCTTCGATGTTGCTTTCGACTTCGATACGTCGTATCTTATATACTAGTCTAGTCGCCGTATCGTAAGTATATATCTACTTACTTTCCTATAGTAGTAGTAACTATCCTAACTGTCGCTTCTCGTCTAGATGTTTCTAGTAGTCGTCGTCGTAGCACTATAATTCGTTCTTAGCTTCGTATAGGTTTAATATTCTGCTCTATATTATAGATAGTTATATAGGTTCTTAATCCCTCTATAGATTCGAGTCGTAGTATAAAGGTTCGTTCGTCCTTTCTTCTTTACGCTCTTTACTCGCGTCGTCGTAAGCTACTCCTATTATAAGCTCCTATTCTAGTATATCCTTCCGGTTATCGGGGATATTATCTACGTATTCTATAGATCCAAATTCGTATTCTAAAGCCGTAGGTAATACCTAGCTAAGAGTCGTATCTAGCTTCTAGATTGCTCCGTTTACTAGTTCCTTCTACTCCGTAGTAGAGTCCTTAGTCTAGTTGTTCCTCTATTAGTATTCGTTAAGCTAGACTTTGTAACTACTTATAGGCGGATTATGCTTCTCTAGTTCTCTATTATATCCTCCCTAAGACTTCTTAGAGTTAGAGGTTCTAAGAATCACATTAAGTTCCTAAACTTGTTCCGTCGAATTGAACTGTCGTTAGGGCACTTTATTCTTCGACTTATAGTTCTATACTATATGTCCTATCTTCGAATAAGCATAGCATCTAATTCTAGTCTTCTTACTCTAGGGTCCCTTTCCCTTAGGTCTTCCGTTATCGAGTCGCTACGTATTGTTTGCTTCCTAGTCTATAGCGTCGAAGTCGTTACCTCGATTGTTGCGTCCTCTAGACCTACTAGTAGGCACGAAGCTATATTTCCTACTACTACGATTATAGCGTTTTTCTATTGTACGCTCGTATAACATATTATTAATCCGGATCGCGCTAGAAATAAGTTAGTCCAAGTTATTGTTTGTAGCTCCGTCGCGCATTAATTTATCTTTTACGTTATCCTTTAAGCCTCGTCGGAACATAACTATTAGGGCATCGTCGTCCTACTTAGTAACTTTAGTATGTTACTTAAATTTGGCGGCGTAATCGGATGCTAACGTTCTCTAGGCTAAATGCTAAATAACCTTAGTCGAAACTTCTTTATTGTTATAAACTCTGTAGATCCTATCGAGTTCTTCCTTAAACTTGTTAAAGTTTCCGAAGAATCCTTCTTCGTCGGTACCGTTACCGAGATACTTAGTAAGGTAGGGTTTGATCCATTTCTAAGTATTACTACGTAAGTAGGTAGTAGCGAACAAGGTTTTGTTCTACGTAACGTTATTAAACAAGAAGTATAACTATATCTAGTTAAGCTAGTCCTCGAGCTTAGCTTAGTCTCTATAGTAGAGATCTAGTTTAGTAACCTTCGTAGTAGAGTCTTCTCCTATAATCCTTACTCGTACCGATCCTCTAGTATTACTTAGGGCTAGGGTCCCTAAAGTGTTCCTCGATATAGAACTTATACTTAAGGGTGTTCAAAGTGTTAACAACTAACCGGCGGGTTATACGTACTAAGGTATGTCCTAACCTAGATAAGTAAGCGTAGGTAGCTTCTAAAGACAAGTTCTTAAAGAGGAGGAAGTGCTAATATAAAATAATAAATAACAATAGTTTAGTAATAGTCGATTCTAATTAGTCGATTGCTAACATAAGTTAAATATAGTCTAAACGAGTCTACCCTATGTTCCTATATATAATGTCCTCTTACCTTCTTACTCGTAAGAGCGTAAGAACTCTTACTATCTCGCTCGTAAGAGAGTAAGACGCTAATGCGTCCTTCTCGTAGCTAAAGTAGCGAGACGCACTTCGCCTAGGCCGTGCCTTCGCGGCTACCAACTAGTTAGCTAGCACGGTCTCGCGTAGCGATTTATAACAACTAATACTCCTTACCTCTTATAGATAAGACGCTTATATAGCTTAGGTAGGTAGTATAGTTCTCTAAGTTAGACCTAAAGGATATATACTATAGGATCCTAATTAAAGAGGACAACTACTAGAAGACTATATTTTATACGCGCTATAGCTATTTCGAGTACTTAGTAATACTATTTAGGCTAACTAACGCTCCTACAACTTTTTAGGCATATATTAACTAAGCCCTTATAGGCCTTATTAATATCTACTACGTAGTATATCTAGATAATATCCTAATCTATAGCGACTTATATAAAGAGTATACTTAGTACCTATGCCTTAGATTAGAGTAGCTACGAAAATACGCCTTCTATACTAGTTAGAAGAAATACGAGTTCTATACCTACTAACTAGAGTTTCTAGGCTTTGTTATTAATAGCTCTAGTATATCGATAGATAAGAGTAAGCTTAGCGTAGTTAAAGAGTAGCTAGTACCTAAGACTCTTAAGGAAGTCTAGAGTTTCCTTAGCTTCGCTAACTTCTATAGGTAGTTTATTAAGAACTACTCGAAGATAGTAGTACTACTTACTATAACAAGTAAAGGGAAGAGTAGCCTATTCCTATAGAGAGAGCCTAAGAACGCTACGTTTTATATACTAATAGTAGTCTTTACTACTACTCTAATCTTCTAGTATTATAACCCTAAGCTCCTAATTAAGATAGAGATAGATGCCTCTAGGTTTGCCTTAGATAGTATTTTCTCCTAGCTCTTTATAGGTAAGGATACTACTTATTAGCACTCTATTACCTTCTACTCTTAGAAGCTTACTCTAGTAGAATAGAACTATAAGACCTATAATTAGGAGCTACTAGCAATTGTCGAGTACTTTAAGATATAGCGCTACTACCTTAAAAGCGTACTATAAGTAATTCGTATACTATCCGACTATAATAACCTTTATAGTTTTATAGGTATAAAGTAGCTAAATAGCCGCTAGGCTCGGTAGGCTATATACTTATTAAGGTTCGATTTTACTATTAAGTATAATAAGAAGACTAATAATCTAGCTAATAGACCTTCTTACTACATAGACTATATACCTACTATATAAGTAGCAAATACGCTCCTTCTAACTCTAAGGAACAAGCTATTATTCTAGAGATAAGAGAGTAGGCAGACTAATAACTCTATTATAGATTGTATCTAGGTTACGTATATATAGTAGGCTAGGAGTATAGAGCTTCTACTCTAGTCTTAGGAGAGTTAACCTATAGTAGCGCTACTAGCCTTTATTTATAAGATAGTAACCTAGAAGGAGATTCTAATAGGCGGCGTCTTAGGCAACTTAGAGACCTTACTATATAAGCTATAAGTAGCTTTAGAGCGCTCTAAGAGTACTAGTAAGGACTAGGAATTTAAGTATAGCGTCTAGTATAAGGAGGGTTATATTTAGGTCCTAAGTAACAAAGTATTAAAGGCGTAGCTACTACGCTTATACTATAACAACCTATTAGCTAGCTACTTTAGAAGAGACTATACTCTCGCCTTACTAGTAAGGAAGTATT
>JABBMZ010000100.1:0-116262 GCA_013403795.1 Teratosphaeria pseudoeucalypti | reverse complement strand
CCCCCTCTGTCTCCCCTCACGCACCCCACCTCCAACAACGCCCGCCTGATTCCCGTCCGGCGGTCGACGACATCTCCAGCGACATTCTTCATCTACATCTACATCTACCATCAACAGTGCATGGGTCCGCTCATAGGCCTGCAGCCTGATGCGGTCGCGTCTGACGGTACGGGGAGGACGGGGAGGTGTAGATGGAAAGTATCTTGTCTCTATCTCCGCACAAGGGAAATACGGGAGCTGGCTGTCCTGATACAGAGTTCCTGCTCAAGACGATGAAAACCTGACGCACGACCCTACAACGCCCTGGTGCGGGCCTCACTCTCCTCGATCCAGCGGCCCAACGCCTCGGGATCCCGCACCCTCAGCCCGATCTTGAACGGCTTCGGGTCCAGCGTCAGGGCCGTGGGATAGCGATTACACCGCAGCGCGTCCATGATGGCCTCGTCGTGCTTGTGGCGCGGCGGCAGGACCTCGAAGCCGACGATCAGCCGCAGGAACGCCGTGTACAGTTCCCGGTTCGCCAGGTGGCTGCCGATGCACATGCGGCTGCCGGCGCCGTAGCCGTAGTGCGGGGTGCCGCGGTGGGCGGCGGCGTCGTCGACGCTGTCGTCCAGCAGGTAGCGGTCCGGGTTGAAGTCGTCGGGGGACTTGAAGTGCGCGGCGTCGTAGTTGGCGGCGTAGGCGTTCATGTAGAAGGAGGTGCCGGGCGGGATGGTGGCGGCGTGCCAGGAGATGGGTTTGGTGTTGGTGCGCGGCAGGCAGATGGGGATGACGGACCAGAAGCGCAGGGTCTCCTTGACCAGGGCCGTGATGTAGGGGACTTTTTCCTCGTGCAGGCAGCGCGACCAGGCGTCGTGGTTGGGGTAGACTTTGGTGATTTCCGAGAGGGCGCGCGCTTGGATCGTCTGGCCGTGGGGGGTCCCGAGGTACGCGATGCACATGATCAGGTTGCCCGGGACGGTGTCGAGGCCGGCGGAGACCATGGTGAGGCCGATGGACATGACTTCGGCTGAGGTGGGTCAGTGGTGGGTGGTAATGACTGTGGCGTGGTGGCATACCGTCGTTGAGCTTTGCCTCTGGGTCTTTGAGTACGTTTCCGCTGATGCAGGGGACGTCGGTGCCGTCTCTGATGCGCTGCTTGAGCATGCCTAGGAGTTTGTACATGTATGCGGCTCGACGCTTCTTATACTCGAGGGGCTTGGTGCTTCCGCCGGGGAGTAGTCGGAGGATGGGTACGTAGTCGGCCCAGTTGTTGCTGGTCGAGCGGAAGTTGGAGACCACGCGCTCGACGTGGGTGATCTCCTTGAGCATGTCGTCTTCGATGTTGCCTTCGATCTTGACGCCATAGTTGAGGGTCAACGAAGTGCTGAGGGCGTAGCGGGTCCAGTATGCGTTGGGGTCAAGGTCCACGGTCCCGCCTTTGCTGTCTTGCCACATCTCCTTGATGCTCTTGGTGGACTCGTAGTCGATGCTGCCACCTTTTAGCATGTGCCCGTTGGACCAGATCGAGACGGAACGCTTACATGGGCATATAGCTCTGCACCGCAGGACGATTCAACGCCGTCGCAGCCGCCTTCCTCCGTGCCTTGCAGCTCTCATCCCACGGACTCGTACCGATCGTGAAGCCCTCGCTGGAACTGACGACGGTGTGGAACGTGTGCAGCTTCGGTCTGCTGATCAATGCACTCTGATTCGTGATCCACAGATGCTTGACCGAGTCGAAGGTGTTGGCGAAGATGATCCTGCGATTGCCCAGACGGACCTGGAAGACGGGTCCATACTTCTCCGCCCATTTCTGAGCGACTCTGGCATGTTCGGCGCCGAGCTGGTGGAGGTTGCCGAGAATCGGGAGGCCTGGGACTTCGGGGATGCCTTTGATCTTGGGGATATCCGTGCGGTCCAGGATCTTGACGAGGGTGTAGACAATGGCGATCAGGAAGAAGGGCAGGACTGTCGGCGAGGTGAGTGTGCTGAGAAAGCCTTGCGCCTCGGCGTGCTGGGCCATGTTGGCGAGGTGAATGGGAGAGGGTGAATGATGGGCAGCAGACCATCTACAAAAAGACCCCCTTCGGCTGTAGCCAGGTAGACCCGTAGTAGTTATGCTCCGCCGAGCGAAGGCGGCTTTGGCAATGCAGTCGGCTTCATGGCTAGGGGGGTGACACTTTAGATGTAACACGGTAAGGCACCGCCTCTGATACCGATTACATCTGATCCAGGGATTCTGAATCACTCTAGAGCCAGGCTTTTGAGCCAGGAATGGTTAATGGACCAGGTCATCCGCTCATCCTGGATACATGATTCAAGTCGCTGTCACGACTAAGGGGTATGAGGTAGTGACGGGGACTGGCCGCACTGAAGGAGCGGGAGGGGTCTCACCCGTGGTCCCGCCGTGCGGAGAAGAGCTGGAGAGTTGTTGATGTCTGGAGGAATCCGGCCGCTGTGGATCGATCCGGACGACTCTCGCGGAATTGGCGCCGTCATTGTACTGGGGGAGAGGTGAATGGTATTGGCGATGTTGGGTGCTTGTGCGGAATATGCCGAGTTGGAATGATAATACTGGCGGAAAGATGGGTCTAGGTATCAACGACAAGCAAATGGATACGACTGAACGCTCCCTCCACCTCCTCGCCCCTAGATCGACCACTCACCGAGCCCTTCCCTGATGAAACATCAACCAGGTCTCCAAGCCTTCCGACGCTTGGCAGCCGACATGCGTCCCATTTGCAGCCTGTCTGTTGACCTGCATGCCCAACTGTCCTGAATCCGAGCCTACACTATCCTGCCATCTATCACGGTGCGGACGTTGGTGCATGCTATGGTGGCCCTTTGGCTGAGAATCTCATCATCCAATATACAATGAATCCAATTCGCGACTCTACGTCAGCGACATCTGGATCGCACCCTCTATACGCCCACTGCACTCCCCGAATCCAACCAGCGCACCATCTTCTGTCCCGCAAACCCCCGTGATAGTCACCGTGTCTCCATCCTCCAAGAACTTCCGCCGCTCTCCCCCACCCAGGTCGACTTCCACTTTCCCATTCTCAGTCTGCTCCAGCAAGCAACCCTTGGCTCCTGTGGTCTCGCCGCTGATGGTCCCAGAGCCCAGGAGATCCCCAACCTGGAACGGACACCCTCCGATGCCGTGATGGGAGAGCATCTGCGGAAACGAGAAGAGTAGGTTCCTGGCGGATGTCTTGCATATGGTGGAGGTGCTTCCTGCAGGACTTGTCAGGGTCACCTGCAGGTCGATCGCATAATGAGAGTTGCGGCCCTTTTCGTCGAGGTACGGCAATGCCTGCTTGTCGTTCATGATGCCAGTCGTGGCAAAGGGCTCCAGTGCGTCCATCAAGACGACCCATGGTGAGATGGTCGTGGCGAAGTTCTTCGAATTGAATGGACCCAGCGGCACATATTCCCACGCCTGAATGTCCCTAGCAGACCAGTCATTCATCAACACGACGCCAAACAGGTGATCTGGCGCTTTGGCGATCGGTATGGGCTCGCCGAGGCTGGTGGACCTGGTCACGAAGCAGCCAAGCTCCAGCTCAAAGTCAAGCTTCTTACATGCACTCAAGACTGGTTCCTTCGCTTCCGCAGTCGGATCCAAGAGGATTTGTCCGTGAGGTCGAAGTATGGACGTCCCGGAGACGACGACACTGGAAGCTCGTCCATGGTAGCCTACGGGAAGATGCTGGTAGTTAGGTTGCAGGGCATTCTGTGCTCCGCGGAACAGCGTGCCCACGGTCTGTGCATGGAAGAGGCCGGCATAGAAGTCAGTGTAATCACCGATCCGCATGGGTAGGTGGGTGGTGATGTCGCTCAGCGGCACGAGGGCCTCTCTCCGCAACTGCTCATGCTTTTCCAGGACATCCGGAAATGGCCCGTGGGCGAGGAATACGCTCTGCAAGTATTCTCGGACGACGCGATGCATGGGTCGCCCGAGGGCGGCGAAGGCGTTGAGGGTCGATTCGCCGAAGACGTGTTGATGCGGTTGGATCATCGATAGCGCCGCGAAGCCATTCCGCGCGGTGAAGGTCCGCAGATCGAGGGCGGACGGTCCGATGGCGACAGCCGGGCGAGGTCGAGGGTCCGCAGGCGTCGAGATGATTCCGAACGGGATGTTATGCAGTGAGAAGTGGCTCTTTGGGTCGATGTCCAGCCAGCTTGATAGAGGCGCCATCCGTAAAGACTTGATCATGATTGCACAGACAAGATGGTTCTGCGAGGAGGAATATTCATTCCCGATATCTCATGACAACGATATCGAATGCTCAAGTCAAAGCCCCATGCCAGCCCCGTGATCGTCACTCCGAGATATGCCCGCTAGTCGTCCTTTTCGGAAGGCACGCCGCTCAGCGGATTGCTTCCGCCTCGCGCGCCTCCAGGGTTCGGTTCGTGGAGAAAGAGGAGACATCACCCTTTGCCGTCGTGGATCGATGCGGAATGATCAGGACGCGAGATGTCCGGTCCGACATGCTCGCTGGCCGTCCTCACCTCCCGCCCTGCTGGTGAGACCAGACATCCAGGAGACTCAAGTTAGGCCGCATTCCCCTCATTTCGTCCCTTCACACATCGTCCAATATGCCTGTGACAGAATTCAGCTTCAAGGAGAAGTACCGGTACCAGAACGGCTTCAACTGCTACCATGAATCCGAAGCCATCGAGGGCGCCTTACCAGTGGGCATGAACAACCCCCAGAAATCCCCCCTCGGCCTCTACAACGAGAAACTGTCCGGCACGGCCTTCACCGCACCGCGCCACGAGAACCAACAGACCTGGCTCCAACGAATCTTGCCCGCCTCGGCACACTCGCCCTTCGAGCCCCGAGAGGCCACCACGTTCGACACCACGCCCGGCGTCCACGGCCTGCCACGCTGGCACCAGATCCCCAATCAACTCCGGTGGGACCCCTTCGACCTCGACGAGACCGTCGACTGGGTCCACAGCCTGCACCTCGTCGCCGGCGCCGGCGACCCGACCGTCAAGTCCGGCCTCGGGATCTTCATCTACGCCGCCGGCAAGGACATGGACCCCCACGAAGCCTTCTACTCGGCCGACGGCGACTTCCTCATCGTCCCCCAGCACGGCGTGCTCGACATCCAGACCGAGCTCGGCCACCTCCTCGTCCGCCCCAACGAGATCGCCGTCATCCCGCGCGGCATCCGCCACCGCGTCACGCTCCCCGCGGGACCCGTCCGCGGCTACATCCTCGAGCTCTACCAGGGCCACTTCCGCCTCCCCGAGCTCGGCCCCATCGGCTCGCACTGCCTCGCCAACCCGCGGGACTTCCAGGCCCCCGTCGCCGCCTTCGACCACGACCACGACGGCCGCCACACCTACACCCTCCTCGCCAAGTTCTCGTCCCGCCTCTTCGCCGCCGCGCAGACCCACACGCCCTTCGACGTCGTCGCCTGGCACGGCACCTACTACCCCTACAAGTACGACCTCGCGCGCTTCGCCACCCTCGGCAGCATCTCCCACGACCACCCGGACCCCTCCATCTTCACCGTCCTCACCGCCCCGTCCGACCACCCGGGCACCGCCATCGCCGACTTCGTCATCTTCCCCCCGCGCTGGCTGGTGCAGGAGGACACCTTCCGACCCCCCTGGTACCACCGCAACACCATGTCCGAGTTCATGGGCCTGATCGGCGGCCAGTACGACGCCAAGACCGGGGGTGGGTTCCAGCCGGCGGGCGCGAGCCTGCACAACGTCATGAGCGCGCATGGCCCGGATGCGGTGACGCATGAGAAGGCGAGTGCGGGGGCGTTGCGGCCGGTCAAGGTCGGGGAGGGGAGTATGGCGTTTATGTTTGAGAGTTGCTTCATGGTGGGGGTGACGGAGTGGGGGTTGAGGAGGTGTCGGAAGGTGCAGGGGGATTATAACAAGGAGAGTTGGGAGGGGTTGCAGGTGCGGTTTGGGAGGGGAGAGGGGGTGGATGGGGTGGCGGAGGGGGTAGATGGGGTTGGCGGGGACAAGAGGCAGGTGCCGCATCATACGCCGTGATGTAGTGGGGATTTGGTTTGGGGAAGGGGTGGGTTTAGTTAGTCGAGGAGATGGACGAGGTGTTGATACCCTGGATTTAGTTGTAATGGCTGTCATAATGTCTTTGCCATTCCATCGACGCTCTAGATCATCTGATCTATCTCTAGCCATTCCACGCATCTGTAGCGTCTCAACCCCCACCACATCACCACACCATTCCCTCACCAGACCAACGCATCCCTGACCTCGACCATCACCCTCTCCCTCCCCTCCTCCCACCCCACAAACCTCACACTCCTCAAATCCCTCACCACCCAATCCGCCCCGGCCTCCCGCAGCTGCCCAACCGGATGCGTCGTCCCCACGGCCAACACCCGATACCCCGCCGCCTTGCCCGCCCTCACCCCCGCCGGCGCATCCTCCAGCACCAAGAAACTCCCCGCCTCCGCCCTCCGCCCCCCACCCCCCGCCTCGCCCTGCCCCTCACCCGACCCATCGTCGAAACCCAACCGCCTCGCGCCCAGCCGATAGCACGCCGGATCCGGCTTCCCCCGCGCGACCTCCTCGGCCGTGACCAGGACCGCCGGGCGCGCCAGCCCCATCACGCCCAACCACCCCGTGACCAACGGCCGGGTCCCACTGGTCACGATGGCCCACGGCGCGGCCGCCGCCTCCAGCGCCGCCAACAGGGCCCGACTCCCGGGGATCTCGACGGCGTCCCCGCCGTAGCGGACGGGGACCTCGGCCTCGCGCGCGCAGACGAAGGCCCAGGTGGCCTTGTCCGGGGCCAGGAGGCCGAGGACGTCGATGGAGCGGCGGCCGTGCGAGGTCTGCAGGATCTGGGCGCCGGGCACGCCGATCTCGTGGCCCAGGTGCGTCCAGTATTTGGTGATGGCCGGGGTGGAGTCGATGAGGGTGCCGTCCATGTCGAAGAGGAGGGCGGTGAAGGGGTGGGTTTGGGGTGGGGCGGTGTAATTGGGGGGGTCATTTGGGGCCATTTTTGGTGATGCCCGGGTCTGAGTGTGGGGGGTGTTGGTGATGGGCTTCCGGTGTGGTGGGTGAGAGTAGGGGGTTCGGTGGTGATGGGGGGTGGGGAAGTGGGGATGAGGGGGGTTCCGGAAGGAGGGCCTGATCAAGATTGATCGTCACTTACATGTTGGATAATTGAGTGTACAGGAGACCTGTATAATAATGCAATCAAAGAGGCAGGAGCGGAAACACCAGAAGTGGTCTAGTGGACCGGCTTTCCCCATCGAGCTTTCCGAGTGCATCATCATGTGATAAACCACACTGAAACTGCAGACGGCTACACGCAGGAAGGAGCTCCAGCTGCACCTTCCCACCTCTCCATCACATCCGATACCATCACCGCCTCCGCCTCCGCCACCGCCACCGCCTCCGCCACCGCCTCCGCCACCGCCACCATGCCTGCCCCCGTCCGCTCGCGCCACCTCAAGAAGAGCGACTTCCAACAGCTCTTCAAACCCCTCAAGCCCACCCTCTTCTCCGAATCCCCCTCCCCGCGGCCCTCGACCCTCATCCAGAAGATCACCTCCGTCTCCTGGTCCGCCACCGGCGCCCTGCTCGCCACCTGCACCACCGCCAACATCCGCATCTGGAATCCCGACCGCGCTCACGTCAAGAGCAGCACCGAACTTCGGAACGCCCACCCCAAACACGGCGCCGCCTACGGGACGCCCGGTGTGAGCGGGGACGCCGTCGAGAAGGTGGCCTTCGGCCCGGATCGGGAGCACGTGCTGGCGAGCACCGGCGCCGACGGCATGGTCCGCCTGTGGGACGTGCGGCTGCCGGGCGGGACGACGGGGGTGGCGGGGCGGGGCACGCCGGTGGGCGACGTGCGGATCGGGGATTCCGGCATCTTCTTGACGTGGCATCCGGGTGGCGACCAGGTGCTGGCGAGTCGGAAGGATGACGTGATCCACTGTGTGGATGTGAGGCAGGTCGCGGGTGGACACATGTATGCGAGGGACGATGTCGCCGGGGTGGGTGCCAAGCTGGACCTGACGAGCACCGAGTGTCTGAAGGGCCGGGACGACAAGGGCAACAAGGACATCTTCTACCAGCTCTCCTTCTCGACCTCCGGCCGAGAAGTCTTGGCGCCCACGGCCGACGGCGTCGTCAAGGTCTTCGACTACCCGACCTTCACCCACCTCCACACCCTCAGCGGCCACACCGCCACCGCCTACTGCGTGCAGCACTCGCCCGCCGGCTCGCACGTCGCGGTCGGGAGCGCAGACAGCACCATCTCACTGTGGGATACGACGACGTGGTTCTGCAGCGGGACGTTGAACGCGCCGTCGCAGTTGACGAGCGTCAAGGACATGAGTTTCAGTTTCGACGGGCAGTATCTGGTGGCCGGGTCGGGGAGCGAGGCGAGAGATGGCTTGCCGGGGCTGAATGTCTATCATGTGGACAGTGGGGAGGTCGCGTTGACGGTCGAGACGGCGAACTGTCCGAGCTTTGTGGCGTGGCATCCGGGCAGGTATTGGGTGGCGTATGCGGGTGATCCGGGGGGGTTGAAGGTGGTAGGGGCCGGGAGCGGGATATGAGGGTGGTGAATGGGCCTGGACAAACGGCCGCGTGGAACAGGCAGGAGTGGAGTGTCCGTCTGAGAGGGAGGAGGCTACTGAATATTCACAGCGGGTGCTCCTGATCAAGTGCACTGGAGTGATTACAGCCAAATGACAGCGTTCGAGCGGTTTAGGCACACAAGTGCGCTACAATTCCTCATTGGAGTGGGTACTACCGCGCTACCATTCACTTCTCCGCAATGGATCTGCGAGAGACGACCTTCTTCAAACGAGTAGACAGCGTTGCCGGAAAGATGCAGAGGATCGTATGGAGGAACTGTGACTGGTCGCTTCTCGACAATGCAGCTTCCCGATGCGGCCGCCCAGACGAGTGGAGCCCCTGCATGGCATTTCCACCCCCCTTTCACATGCGAACGCAGATGGCCCCACTCACTTCGTCTGTGCCGCAGTTCCCAATCCCGCGTCTTCAAGATCTCGCCGCCTGAATCCTGCCGTCTACTACGACCGCGACCTATCGCAAGCACCATCATGACTCTCGCAGCGTCCATGTTGAGACACTGAATATGACCAAGAACAGGAAGCCAAAACCATCGCCGCACCTGCTAGCAGTGGCACGGGACTTCGTGCAGCACAGCACGAGCCTCAAGAGCTTGGCCGACAGTCTTCCTGCTCCCCCATACGGTCGTCCAGGAGAGGAGCAACCTGTCAGCGCAGCGCCTTTGCCATCATGTCAAGAGACGTGTTCTACCTGCTCCAGCCAATATCTGCCAGAGATATGTCTCACACACGAGTACGCCAGGCTGCACCTCACGGAGTACCACGACGATGCCACCGCTGCCGCTCAGCTCGAGCAATCCACCACAGACATCAGTACGAGTCTGGCGTTCCTGCGGTCTTGCATCGATGAGTACGGCGACACCATCATGAGGAGATGGCGCAATCGAACCGCAGCAAAGCGCGAGGCCCTCCTCATCAAGGCCATGCCCGACATGTACAAACATGAGATGCTCATACCGGAACTTCACTTCCAATCGATGCGCAGACTCGACTTCTGGTTGAGCGGACGATCGTCGTCCACAGCTCTCAAGACGATGTGGGAGCGTGAGTGGAAGAGGTCAAAGCTCGAATTGCTGCCATACCTCCCCCTGGACGCCCTGAGCCAAGACAAGAATCGACTGCTGGCGCTCCTGCACTACCGCTCACAGTACGATCCCTCGGAATGGGTCATGTTCGATTTCGAACAAGTGCGCCATCCATTCGATATGGCATGTGCGCTGCATGTCGCCACCAACCCCCACTGCGTGGTCGTGCAGGCCGATGGTTATGGACGTCTGGTGCCATGGACTGCTGAAGCCGCGCATCGATTCGACGTCGTCGGCTATCCGCGCGCTCGTCTAATCCTGCAAGCACAAGCGATTCTCCTTGGTTTCCTCAGGAGGAGTGTCGAGCTGATACTGGACAACCAGACCAGCCATGCGCAAATGGGGCGCGAGAAGTGGGACACTTTGGCCACAAAGGGCTTCAGGACGGATACGAGCTATCTGGCGCCGTCGGGCCTTAGCAACTCTGCATTCGCACCGCCACCGACCTTTGATTTGGACGCGTTGCTCGAGCTCCTCTCCGACCAGGCACGAGCCGTGACGGACGAACTGGACCAGCTGCAGACTGACCCGCTCTACGCCCGACGTTGCTTGCAACACGTCAGAGACCCGCCGTATCACGCCCAGCGGCGTAAGGAGGAGGCTCAGATTCAGGAAGCCTTCGAGGTATTCATGCAAAAGTTCATCGACGCCGTACTGTGGCGCACTTTGGTGTCAGAGGTGGAAGCCGTCGTCACGGTGCGGCAGGTTCATGGCGAGGGCGTGGAGTATAACGAGGCGTTGCGCGGGCTACATTGCTCCCTCGTCGTGCATCTGTCGTCTCTGACCCGAGCAGTCCAGTATGTCCTGTGTCGATCCAAGGCCTTCTCATACGTATACCAATTCGATGAACACGGAGCTGAGCGGATCAACGCACGGGAAGAAGATATCTTCCGCTCTGATGTCCTTTGCTGGCACCTGGTCGAGCTATGCATCTCTGGACCGTTGGGCCCAGCCTGGCACCTCGCATGTATCGACAAGATCCTTGCCAACGCCAGCGCCAAAGAGAAAGCGAGGGTCGATCCCAGTCTCGCGGCGAAGCTGACCTATGTCTCTGCAATCTTGCGTGGCGTCGCCATGTTCCAACAGCATCGCCCCCATCATGGCCCGATGATGAGTACCGAGGAGTTCGAACACAAGGTCCGATCGACACAGCTCAGCCGGCAGTCACAGCTGTTTCAGACCTTGGCGACGGGAATCTTCGAGCGGGGGATGCAAGTGGAGCAGCTCAAGCAGCCTCTGCAGCAGTTCATGTCACTGCCCCTGCCAGCGAAGAGGGTCAACGAGCAGGCCTGGCCTCGCCTCGAGGCGCTCCGGCGCGCTCTGGCCGCCTTCTGGGACTTCCTGGCGGTCATCCTCACGCTGTGGGTGGAGGAGCACGAGCCGGCGAACCCCGAGGCGAGCGGCGTGCTTCGGTTCAAAGAGCTGATCATCGCCCACCTCACCGCGTCGCATCACCGTCAGCTCGAAGCCGAGAGGACGTCGATTGAGGCGTACATCCGTCGCAGGAAGGCGGAAGAGGCGGCGGCGGCGGCGGAGCTCAGCCACACCACTGAGAAGCTGACCATCGCGCAAACTGTCTGGGGCGCAGAACCGCAGCCGGACGCCGTCTCGCCCCAGCCCAAACCCAAAATCAAAACCAAACAGCCACTCGACCCCGTCATCGCCTCCCCTCCCCGCAGCATCCCCCCTCCCCTCCCCGCCCCTCCCGCGCCCCCCACCATCGCCGTCACGAAAGCCAGCCTCGCCGTCTTCGAGCGGATGTTCGACCCCTGCGCGGCGGCCGAGGGTGACGTCCCGTGGTCGCGGCTGGTCGCGGCCCTCGTCGACGCCGGGTGCGCGGCCACGCCCGGTGGGGGGTCCGCGGTCGGGTTCCGGTGGGAGAGGGGCACCGTGGTGTTGCATCGGCCGCATCCGGTGGCGAGGGTGGATCCGGTGATGTTGAGGTCGGTGGGGAGGCGGTTGGCGAGGTGGTTTGGGTGGGGGGGTGGGACGTTTGGGAGGAGGGGGGTGTAGGGGGGAGGGAAGGTTTTGTGAGGATGGGATCTCGGGAGACGTGGGAAGGAGGGGGTGGGGTGGTGGTATGGTGGGAAAGGTGGGGAAGAGCGGGAAGGAGGGGTTGGGGTTGTCTGGTCTGGTGCTCGGATTTGGGACTGTCGTGGTGGGGAATTGGGATTAGAGATCAAGGGGAGTCAGCGCTTCGCCTCCGTCCCCAACGAGCTACGGAGGTCGTAAGTGCAGAGGGCACTCACTTTTGTGGATCTATCTGCGCGTCGATGGTGCGTCTCGATTGCTCCTTGAACCGTCGATATGTATGTGTAGTAGGCGGGGAGCTCAGCGGCACCCATAGGGATTCTGGGTATATACGCCGCGAGACACATCTGAATTCAACTTTCCTGTGGTTCCCACACCGTCACGGCTAACAAAACATGAGGTATCGATAGCGTCGGGATCGATTGTTGTATAGAGGCAGGCGGCTTTTGTGGACCCGGTGGTTGGGTCTATAGGTCTACGGGTGACGGCAATGCGGTGGCGTGTGACGGGTTGTGATGGGGGGGGGGGGTTCGTTCCTTGGGTCTGTTCTCGTTGTACTGACAGACAGCGTCGCTAGACCGACGCCGGGATCGCGATGATTGTTGCCGGGCTGGTCTCCCAGACTACGAGAGAGACAGGGTCATCGCTCCGCCCACGCTGGGGGAGGCCGTGGACATTGCAGACGACTTGATTTCAGCCGCCATGACTGCGCTCCAGCTCCAGCTCCAGGGATCCGAGCTCGCGCCCAAAGGTCTGGTCCTTAGCTCTGACAGATCTCCTCATAATTATAAGTCTATCTTCCTCCCGCTTCTCCTAGTGATCGCAGCTACATGGTGCCGGGAGCCTCCTCCTCCTCCTCCATGGATCCACGTCTCGGTGCCGGATGACTGACAAGCCGACCAGACACCAGAGCGTCGTTCCCACGACGCAGGGGAATCGGGGACTTCGTTCGGGACCTTTGCTAAAAGGGGAGAGGACGTGCCGTCTTTGACGAGACTTCGCACTGATGATTCTTGTGACGAGGAGAGGCAAGTCTTATGCTACACAACTTCGAATCTCCAAAACTCTCGTGTTCGAATCTCCAAAACTCTCGTGATGGCACTCATACGACCTCTCACATCAGCCGCATGCACAATTCATGACAGGTGACTCCTCCCACATCATCCCCTCACGTCCTCGACCTCAGCGCATACCCGGCTCCTCTCGGGATCACCGAGCTTTCGACCCGAGACAGGCCAGTAGAGCATCGATCGATCGCTAGCGCTCGCAGCTCCACCCCTCATAGCCTCCACAACCCCCTCCCTCGCCTCCCGCCTCCTCACCCAAGCCTCCCGCAACGCCCCCCGGATCGTCGCCTGCCCGGCCTCGAAATTCCGCCCACACACCCGCACCAACATCTCCAGCTGCGCCGCCGTCCACACCAGATTATAGCTCCCGCTGAACCGCGCCGTGCTCGCATCGAACCCCGGCACGGCGTCCGCGTTCGGCAGGAGCGGCATGTAGACCATCGTGCAGGGCGTCGGCACCCTCCGCCCGTAGGAACCGACGACTGTGGCTGGGGGTCGCCGGGCGTGCCGTCGTAGAGCTGGGCGTAGAGGCCGTCGAAGCGGTGGGGGTTGTTCGCGTCGTCGGCGGTGGTGGAGGGGCGGAGGTCGGGGTGCCGTTTGACGAATCGGAGACCGCGGCGGCTGCCGATCTGGTCGAGGCGGTCCGGGAAGGTGTCCTTTTGGACGTCCGAGGAGGCGTCCATGGTGATGATGACGTCGGCGTCGCGGGAGGGGTGGAGCAGGACGTAGGTCGGGCAGTTGTTGTCCATGCCGGCGTCGATGAGGTGGATGCGCGGGCTGTTTTCTAGACCAGGGGGTCGGGCTGCACCGGGCTTGGGGGGGGGGGGGAGTAGTGGAACGGGAAGTTGTGCTCGTTACACACGTGGAGGGGATGGTGCTCTTGGAATTCTTCGGTGCCCTGCTTGCCCCAGAGTCTCGAGATGGTCGATGCCAACTTGTGGATGCCGCTGCCCAGGAAGCCCGAGGGGAGGTTCCGGGCGATGGTGGAGATGTACGAGGTCAAGGGGCCGGCGGGGGCGCTGGTGCAGAGGCCCAGCAGCAAGGCGAGCGATTGCTCGGGCAGTTGCATGGTCGATGTGCCGCCGTCGAAGGGACGACCGAAGCCCCAGGTGGGGACCCAGGCTTCGATCTCGTCGCAGCCGACTTCGTATGGTGTCTGTCATGCTCGAGGAGTCAGTCGAGGGTGTGAGCCTCCAGGCATCGTTCGACAGGCACCTACCATTTCGTACCCTGATCGTGAAGTCAGCTGAGCTGCACATGAATTTTCATAGCTGAGAACCTACACTGAAACCACGCTTCCTGGGCATTTGCATGATCTCCGCTCGACGGATCATCAGACGCAAACGGCTGCTCCTTGTCTTTCCAGTCTTTCCACGGTCGCTCATGACGAACAGCCGTCATGATCGGCAACGGCTCTGCTCCAGTCTCCGTGTACCTCGCCGCACTGGACCATCGATACCAAGACTCCTGATCAGCCGTGAGCTCCTCGTCCGCATGTCCTGCCGGGTCGGGGGACGGATCATGCTGGAAAAAGATCCAGCCAGTGGTGAAGACGGCATAGAGATCCATCGCGACGGCCCGGAGTCCGCTTTCGCTCTTCTGAATCAAGGGACCCAAGGTCGTCCGAGCACCGCCGGGGGCGCTGAGGATCGGGCGGATGGCTTCCCCGGACAGCGGGTGCTGGGGCGAAAACCGCTTCTTGCAGTGGTCGATGACTCGATCGAAGTCGGCGTCTCCAAAAGGTGTAGTAGGCCGCGAGGGACCAACAGCTGCCGGACACTCCCGACATGTAGGTCAAGCAGTCCCAGAGCCCGGAATGCCGCATCTGTCTGCAGTAGCCCAGGCATGCGATCATGGCTCGGAGACCGCCTCCACTGCCACCGAACGAGACCGTCGGGACGTCGTCAGGATGGACATGTTCCGGCTCGAGACCCAGGTACTTGGCAAAGTGATCCCGAACCCTCACCTTCCGCTTGGCAAGGAACGCCTTCTCCTCCGGACACAAAATCGAGGCCTCGCCGCACGGTGGCCACCTTGTCGACCTCGGGGAAGATGGCGGGATCCTGCATCTCCTTCTCGACGCGGGCCTCCAGGGCCGTGATTCCCAGCATGATCTTCGTGTCCTGGATGGCTTCCGGGAAGGCATCTCTGAACATGCCCTTGATCTTGTCTCTCATGCCGAGCTTCTCTGGCTTGTGGTCCGAGACGCCCATTGGATCCCGGTCCCGATCCAGATCGTCGGTCGAGCGGCTGTGGTCGGAACGCTGGCCAAAGGGGTCACTGCTGCTGGTCGTGGATGTGTTGCTCATCCTGTTCTTGCTCGACGGTTTCGGACCGGCGCCTTCAGCACGTCGAGGCCGGGAGTATGCGGATGGGAGGATGCGAGGCCATGCACAAGAGCGGCTCGCCACTTGCATTTGTCCGAGCTGCCCCGGGCATATCGACATGTAGTTGTTAGAGCGGCTTCGACGTGGTTGTCGCAGTCTCGATGTGAGAACCGGATGGTATTTCTAAAAGATGCATCGAGAGGTGGTATATTCGAGATCGGACGTCACATGACCGATGCATGGCCAGGCAGGACGTCACATGACCGAGGCAGAACCAGGCACGTGTCTCTGTGCATCGCATCAATGGATCTCTCAGCCCTCGATCGTGGGTCACGACTCATGGACTGGAGTGAGATGAAGTCGGCCGGCAGCCAATTGGGGGCTCCAGGCGGCGACACGCCGTTCCTGAGACGGGAGGTTCCTCGCCCGGCAGCGCGCCAAGACCATGCGGCTCTGGAGATGTCTACATGACATCTGGAAGAACATGGGATGACCCGAGTTGGAGACATGGCCTCCGAGGTGAGAGTGGAAGGGAGATGGAGCGGCCTTAGGCGACTAGGAGGAGCAAGTCTCCTGGTCCTGATATGATCTCAGCCACGCAACTACATGTCTCATGCTCCATCTTGGATCGTCCCGAGGCGAGAGATGATTCGTACTCCTGATGCAGGGGGCGAGCCTGTGACCGCCCCGAAAACCTGCGACAACCCTATCATGCGAACGGGTGGTGTTGGCACCGCTCGTGAACATCCGAGCCAACGACGATCGGAACTCGGATGCAAGGAGATGATGGCTCCTAGCCTCCGACAACACCGACCCGAGGCGCAGATCGTGTCCAGGGTGAAGGTGTAGACGTAGCATTCATGATATTGTTGAAGGTGTAGGGATGCCTCCTACACGAGCAGCTGTAGTATCGTGGCTGGATTCATGAGGATACTTTAGATGTGAGAATGCTTCTACTGACGAGTCGGGATTCATGTGGTTGGATGATTCACGCAGTCGCGGCATCCTGTCGATGGCGACGACGTGGTTCATACCGCTGCACGGTCGCGCCCCACGGATCATCATCAGCGTCCAAGCTGCGACCATGGCGAGGATGTGGCATGCGCTTGAGCAGGACTACCTCCACTGGCGAGGACCTGCTAACAACCTCGCATCTCGCATGATCGACCTCGCTCCCTGTGCATAGGAGGCGGCGTGGGGATCACGAGCGCATCGCTGAGTCGCGGTCAAGTCTTACGGATGGCAGCCCATAATCATAATACCGCTGTATACCATTGCTATCTTATGATATCTCCCAAGATAACAGCGAGAAAGGGGCAGAGCCGGCGGATTCTCGTCCCGTGTACGCGATGATGAACAGGCCTCATCAGACCCTCATCCGGGTTCTAGTGGCCGAGCCCACGGCTCTGTAGAGAACGAGGCCCGGGCCATTATCATAACACTCATCTCCCGTACATGCAAGGAACGAAAGCTTGAGCCTGCCCAGTGTGACTGAACCGGTGCGCTGGCGGCAGAGTCAGCTAGTCAGTGGTGCATATCACCACCGTTGTGACGCAAGCGCGAGATTTGCCGGACCGTTTTGGCTGACGTCTTTTGAGGAGCCTATCTCTAGTGGTCATCATGGAATAATAATAAGATATTAATAGGAGACGCCCTAGGGTTCTCTCATCTCATCACAGCGAGAACGGGACGATTAGTCGTTGGAGATGCGAGTCTCGCGGGTTGCCAATACGGTCAGGTCATCATCATAATCATACCAGCAACATGTCCGAGCATTCGATTGGCAGATCAGACATGTCGCGCGAGTCGAGAGAGGTATCGATGAAAATCTCCCTCTGGTCACACGCGTGCAGGGGCCCGCAGGTCTCGTGGCTGGGCGCGTGGAGGACATGCAGTGTGGGACGGAGTCGTGGTCCCGTCGTACAGGATCGGCCGGAGAAGCAGGTCAGGAAGGGAGTTGGTCGTCGGCGCGGCTAGTCGGTGTGATGGATGATGGCTGTTCGTACATACCGTAGTAGTAGACTCGGGTCTCGCAGCCATCATCGCGTCCATGTACGACGGCACGTGTGTGGGTGTAACGTCTGATAAGATGGGTCTCCTTTCCTTGGCCGCGGCGGGAACTGGTCACTGGGAGCGCCAGCGGATGCCGATTTCCTCATCGCACCATGTACTACTACAGTACTACCAAATGACGACGGGTCAACGTCTACGACGGCCTCGCTTGGCCGATGACGATCGTCTCTATTGATACGACCGTCGGTATGATCGTGGGTTGTGGACCGAGTGCTCCTCCTCCTCCTCCTCCTACGTACGTACGACGGTACCAATATAATAATCACGAGGATTTCGCAAGAATCAAGCAACGCTGATCAGCCGTTACCCGCGACAGGCCGACTCGACGGACTCGACCTGTCCGCCAAGGGACGTCTCCGCACAGCCAACCCGACCGGGGCTGTGGAGTTTTGGGGAGGGACCGGGATAGTTCGTCGCAGCATCATCATCAGGGACTGTGCTAGTAGCCTATCGCTGTGAGCCGACGCTCCCTCCTACTATGACCGTGCGCCATCCGATTCATCCCATTCCCACGACACACGGACCTCGTCTTCGAGATGGTGATGAGGATGCGGATGAGGATGATGAGGATGATGATGATGAGGATGATGATGATGAGGATGATGATGATGAGGATGATGATGATGAGGATGATGATGATGATGAGGATGATGAGCGACGTGTGCGATGGGATCCCGCGTGGCCTTCTCATCAGAATAAGACAGTATACATGCCGTAGCCGCTCTGCCTGTCGTCGACCACTCGGTCGGAACGGCGAGGTGGTGCAGCAAGCGCCGAGCATGGCGAGATGAGATTCTTCGGGAGCATGAGGGTAAATATAGATCTGAGTCGCAGGGAGGAACGTGGAACAAGGCTGTCCAGGGCCAATCGTCACGCATATCCACACGTGACGCCTCGAGCCCCCCCGGACCCCCAGCAAGGTTGGCGGGCGCCAGCAGCAGGCCCGAAAGGCTACATGGAGGCTATGGTCATGAATCTGCGCCCCGGTGCCCACTCTTTCGTTCCTCCGTGTCGTGGACTCGTCCGACAGGGTACTACTCGTGCGCTGCTGCTGCTGCTGCTGCTCGGTAGATCTGTGTTGTCTCACCCTCATCACCCATACCCACCTGCTCTCTTGCTGGCTGCTGCTGGCTGGTCGACAATCCCTCATCATCTCAACCACCACCACCACCACCACGCTCGCTCCTCTGAGGCCCGGCCACTGTCCCTCCCTCCCTCTCTCTTTTTGGGTGTCATCATTGCTACCGACTAGTTAGCTATGTATGCACGGGAGTAATAATCATCCGTCGACGCTCACTCCTACTACTATCATCGTGTCTATTATACGCAGAAGAGACGCTTCGCCGAGGCTGGGGGGTGGGTCGAGCTCAGGGCTGTTTCCAGGTTGCTCAGCGCGTCACCCCGGAAGCTGACACCAGCAGCAACCAGCACCAGCACCCGCATCAGCACCAGCATCAGCATCGGCATCAGCAGTGGACGACCCCTCCGGCTGCGCCAGGGCTGCGCGCACCTCATCTCGCGCGTCCTCGCCCCGCTCGCGCGCCCGTCGCCCGTCTTGTTGTATCGTCGTGACTTTGGGGCGGAGAAATAATCATCATTATGGAGCGTTACGTCGGCGCCCACTTCGAGCCGGCGTTTGCAGACGCGCTCGAGGATGCGGGAGAGCGCGGCAGCCAGCATCAGCACCCACACCCACACCCACACCCACACCCACATCCACACTTCGAGCAGCATCCTCCCGCGCCGCCCGTGTCTCTCGCCGACTCGAACAAGCCCAACTACTTCGCCGCCAACGCCCTCCACCCCAACCTCAACTGCGACATCAAGCCGCGCCTCACGAAAGAGCAACATGACATATTGGAGGCCGAGTATCAGAAACAGCACAAGCCGCCGACGTCGACCAAGAAGGGCTTCGCCGAGAGCCTGGGAGTCTCATTAGACAAGGTGAACGTACGTGGCTGACACCTCCCGACGCCCATTTCCCACACCCGCCGCTGACACGCTGCAATAGAACTGGTTCCAGAACCGACGAGCCAAAGCCAAGCAGGATGCCAAAAAGGCTCTCGGCGCGCAGAATCTCTACCTGCACCAACACCAACACCAACGAGCCGCCCACTCGATGGCCTACACCAGTTCCGCCGAGCCCTCGCCCGCCTTCACCACCGCCGAGTACTACACCATGATGCAGCAGTGTACCGCCGACGACTCCATGACCGACGGCATCCTGAGCATGCAACAGACGCCGCTGCAGCAGCACTTCCCTGATCAGGGCCCATTCCAGCAGAATCCCTTCCAGGATGCGAATGGCGGCGCCGAGCAATACCGGAGCTTCCCACTGCCATCCCAGATGCCTCCGGGGGTGTTTGACAGCCCGGATGAGATGAACCGGCGCACTCTGACCCAAGAACAATTCGATGCGTTCGGCGGACTCATGGACAGCTCCACCAGCCTCGACGTCTACTCGGACGCCTTCCACGGCAACCCGGACGTGCTCAGTCAGATCTTTCCCAACTATCAGACGCCGCAGCCCAAGCAACCACCACTCGACCTCCCCAACGGCCTCCCCACCGTTGTGTCGACGTACGAACCGAGCATCCCGTCGAGTGGCTCCGAGCGCTCCACGTCCTTCCCGTCCAATCACAGCCTCCAAGACCAGGCCGCCTTCTCGGCACCGCCGTCGGAGTGGAGTGACAGTCGCAGCTCCTCGGCGGCCAGTGGTGGACCTCTCGATGCCGCGCCGAGTCAAGTCCGACCGCCTCAGCAGCTCGCGGCGGGGACGACGGCCATGTGGCAGCCGGGGCAGTCCAAACCGGTCGATGTCCATGATCTGAGGAAAGAGTTCACCCACGCCAACCTGGCCCGTCAAAGTTCCCAGCCACTGCCGCCGCATGGAGAACAACCGTTGGCGTTCCCATCGGACGAGGCCTTCGTGCGGCGAGACGCCGCACAGACTCCTCATGCCTTGCTGGCGCAGTCCATGGGCGACATCGGCATCAACACGTCTCAGTCACACCAGCCAGGCACGTTCAAGTCGCCGCTGCCGCCGTCGAGCATCGCCTCCCGTCGCCAACGGCCGGGACCGCTGGCGTTGAATTCGGGCGCGATGCGGAGCCAATCCTACAGCGGGGCGATCCAGCCGACTTCCTCCCCCGGACAGATGCAGTCGTCGAGTCAGTTGGCGCCGACGCAACAGTCCCTCCGCCGCATCAAGTCGTCCATCAACGGCGGCGGCGTCGCCGCCGGCCGCGTGCAAAAGTCCCAGCCGGGTTCCGCGCAACGCTCCCCGCTGAACTTCAGCACGTTTGCGGAGGCCATGAATTCGCCGAAGGCCTTCCGACATGCTTCATTGCACTCCAACGATAGCCTCGCGCCACCCACCCCGTTGTCACCCAGCGAATTCCCTCGGCCGGAGCTCCAGCTTCCCGCCACGGCCTATGCCAACTCGGGTCAGGTGAGCCGACAACCGAGCATCAGTGAGACCGACGCCGAGCATGCCATGTCATATGCACCATCTGCGCCCACGCTGCAGCAGAGAGTCTCATCACCGCCGCACACGCCCATGTTCTGCCAGCAGAACTTCGTGCAGCAACGGGTCGGCAACCCCGTCATCACCGAGAACACCCCGCCCCAATCCGCGCCGGCAAGCCAGCAGTGCTTCCCGACCACCACCTTCACCGCCCCGCCGACGTCGCAGGCGTTCATGCAAGCCTTTGCTCCTCAGCAGCACCTCCTGAATGTCATCGTTCCGGAGCAGCATTTCCAGGTGCCCAATCTCGCGTATGCGCAGCAGCGTCCGCAGACGGCGGGAGGATTGATGATGGCGCGCGCCCCCTCGAGCCAACAACTGAGCAATAGCGATGCGCATGCCATGATGGCACAACAGATGCAATTGCAGATGCAGATGCACATGTTACAGCAGGCGTTACCTCCAGGCCAGCCGCCGTCGCTGCCGCCGTCACAACAGCCGTCGTCCATGTCGCAGGACATGCGCAGCACGGCGCCGCAAGCCTCCTATCAGAACATGTTCAGCGCTGCGGCGTCTGTGCCCAGCATGCAGGTGACCGCTCAGGTGCCCAAGCAGGCGCCACCGCCGCCGTCGGAGTTCTTCGTGCACGAGTACAATCCACCGGAGTCGGTGAAGCGGGCGGCCACCCCGAGGAGGAATCCGCCCGGTGCGGTCTTTGAGCAGAAGCAATACACGTTCGCGCATGCGACGCCGGCGCATTATGCGGAAAAGCACCGGAAGGCCAATTCTTTCGACGGCAAGACGTCGACGAGCCCGGCCAGCAGCCACGAGGCCGGGTCCGTCTGATGACCCTCCACACTTCAAGGCCCTTGACTACTCACCCGACATCATCACTGACAACGCTCGGGAACTTTCGTTTCACAAATCTTCTATATACTCCACGGTCTCATTCTGGACAGCCGATTTTTTTCTTTTTCCGATTCTCCGCCAGGACTCAAAAGCTGCGATACACGTCGAGCGACGGAAAGTCTTTTGACATTTACTGGATACCACCACTTAATCTTTGGACGTAATGGGGGCCTGCGCCATGCCGGGCCGCCCGGAGTAGACAGTACACACAGCATCAGCGGCATCGCGAGTGGCGCAAACAAGGGCGAAGTTTTCCATCCCATCACTTTTTTTAATCTGAGGGCTTGAATATAAGGGGGGTTTTTCATGGCCAAATGCTGACGATGATTCACGATCCCGAATTTCTGTATCATAAGTACATTTCAGAGCGGCCGCGTACCTTTTTGATACATAAAGCGTGCGTACGCGAGATACAAATGTACGTAGTCGGAGCGTATGTGAAGGGAGGGAGGGTAGTGTCGGGTTAGCGAGCGGTGTCGATGGGGGAGAGTAAGGTAGTCTCCCTTTCGAACCTACGCACGCTGTTTCATTATTAGTGGGGGGGAGGGTTGTGACGGCCGGGACGATTTTGTATATCCTATGGAACGTATATTCTTACCATCAACGTTATCTTCTATGCTCGCCTCTAGTTCTTCTCATCGTCTCTGTTGCTGGTGCGTCGAATCAGCATAGAAATCTGGGAGTCGACCTGCCTGAGGCCACCACCATATATGGGCTTGGCAATTCTCCCGCGACCTTCTCACATCAACACTCGACCTGCACACTTCGCCACTCCCAAACTCTTCCATTTCGACCCCACTGCATAAAGAAAAAACAAAAAAACCATGGCCGGCCCCCCCAGGAAACGCCAACGCCGCGAAGACCGCAACCGACCCGCCACCGCCCTCCCCCAGAAGAAATACTACCGCCAACGCGCCCACGCCAACCCCTTCTCCGACCACGACCTGACCTACCCCGCCTCCCCCACCGCCATGGACTGGAGCCCGCACTACCCCGCCCACATCCTCCCATCCGACCCGCAAACTCGATCTCTCGACGACAGAGAACAGCCCCCCACCACCACCACCACGACGAAACCCATCGAGATCGCCGACATCGGCTGCGGCTTCGGCGGCCTCCTGTTCGCCCTCGCGCCCCGCCACCCAGACACCCTGATCCTCGGCCTCGAGCTCCGCCCCACCGTCACCCAATTCGTCCGCGACAAGATCTCTGCCTCGCGCCGCGCCACCCCCACCGCCTACCAGAACATCGCCTGCCTCCGCGCCAACACCATGAAGTTCCTGCCCAACTTCTTCCGCAAGGCCCAGCTGGAGAAGATCTTCCTCTGCTTCCCGGACCCGCACTTCAAGGCGCGCAAGCACAAGGCGCGCATCGTGTCGCCGACGTTGTGTGCGGAGTATGCGTTTGTGTTGCGGGTGGGGGGGAAGGTGTATGTGGTGACGGATGTGGAGGATCTGTTTGGGTGGATGGTGCGGTGTTTTGGGGGTTATGCGGGGTTTGAGAGGGTGGGGGAGGAGGTTGAGGTGGAGGGGGATGAGGCGGTGCGGGTTATGAGGGGGGAGACGGAGGAGGGGAGGAAGGTGGAGCGGAATGGGGGGAGGAAGTTTGTGGCGGTTTTTCGGAGGGTGGAGGATCCGGGGTGGGTGGATTTTTTTGGGTGAGAAATGCGTGTGTGGGTGAGATGGACGCTGCACAGAGCTCGATTCTCTTTTTCAACCGCAGCCTGGCTTCTGCATAGACTATTTCATCCGTGTTTCCTGCGTACCATGCCCATTCTTGCCCTGCCCCCAAAATCGTCCTATTTGCACCACCATGAAAAAAAACTCCCGGACACCGCAAGAACGCTATCACGCATGATGGAATCGACAAAACTCGCTTCCGACCGCCCCCATCACCGGAACTCCAGCGCGCCCTCGCAGCCGCCGTCCCGCACGACCCTTAGCTCCAACTGCTGATACTTCTCGCTCTTGGCGTGGAAGTAGATGCCGCTCACGCTGCCCTCGACCTGGTTGAAACAGATGTAGTAGAAGCCCTCGAAGGAGGCGCCGGTGATGGTCTTGACGCGGTGGTCGGGCACGAGGAAGTATTCTTTCCAGCGCATGAAGATGTGTTCGCGGCTGAAGGGACTGGTGGTCACAAAAGACAAGGTCAGCAGGGTGTTGAGGGGGGGGGAACGATGTGTGGGAGGGTACTTTTTGAGGGTGAAGCTGGGGGATTTCAGCGCGGTCTTGGCGAGGGGTCTCCAGGCTGGGAAGCGGGCCCAGTGTTGCAGGTCGACTTTCTCGCTGCTGCCCCAGGACGGGTGCGTGGTCTTGAAGAGGTGTTTGGGGCCGATGATCTCGCCTTCGAAGAAGGTCGTCAGGGTGGGGTGGTCGTCGGTCAGACCTGCGACGGCCCGCGGTGTCAGTGTCCCATTGGTCATCGAATCGCCTTTGGGGGGAGGGGGTGGGGGATGGTACCTTGTATCCTCAGATAGCCACACAGGAAGCTCTCAGCCATGTTGACGTCCTTGATCTCGACCTGCACGTCGTAGACCTGTCGGTCGCTCTGCTGCGTGCCTCGGAACTTGCTCCCCGGGCGGAGGAAGCTGGAGGTGATGGTCGGCGGTGACCGGGTCCTGTCGCGCGGGAACGTGAGATACAGCGGCTCGGTCTCGTCTCGCTCGGCCTTGGCGCGCTCGGTGCCCGAGATGGCCGTGGTGCTCATGCTCTGCGCCAGTCGTGCTGCCGCCGCCGACGCCGGCGCCGCATCGCTGTCACTCGGCGCATCTGCGTTCGGCGACGATGCGATCGCGCTGATGGATTCCTCGGCGTCGTCGATGTGCTCGCCCTTCCGCCTCTGTGATTCTTCCGCCTCCGCCCTCTCCGCCTGCCCGTCCGTCATCCTGTCGCTCTCCGCTTCGGGAGTCGGTTGTTGCCGCGGCTCCGGCATCATCATCTGCTCTTCGCCCACGCGCTCATCCGCCGTGTCCATCGGCTCTCGATCGCCATCGTCGTGCGGGAGCTGTGGCGAGTCGACGCGCGGTTCTCGCATCACCGCGTTGCGGAGGTGGAGATCCCGCTCCTCAAGGAGCTCGGTGGTGTCGGGCGGACATGAGGCAAAGCTCGCGCGCGGCGACGACGGCACCGAGGCGGGGGGTGGTGTATGGAGGACGGTCGTGTCGTCGGACGGGGTCGGCATCGTGCGCGACCATGAATCCAAGGATCTGTCGAGATTTCTAGGTGGTCGCACGATCGAGTGCGTTGATGGTCAATGAGGTATGTAGCTAATGTATGATGGCTGTCGCTGCGTCACTGGCTCGGTGCTAAGGAAACATTACAGGTACAGATAAATAATATCTACAAGAACAGAAGCCTGAACAGTCCCGATGTTCTGTGGATATTTGTTTCTAACTGTAATTGAGATGTGTCTGATGGGTGGATGACGTGAAGCTAGTTCAAGTATGTAGGTAGTCCCGGAGTCAGGAGCGTTAGGTTGTGTGGTGAGTGGTGACCCTTGTGACCCTTCAACCATCTAGCCCGACCCGACGACCCTGAGATGGACAGACAGCTGGAGGGGTGGAGTCGGGAAGCCGGTGCGGCTTCGGCCTTCTCCGTGGTCACGAGACCAACCTGGTCGTCTCTCCATGCCAAGAATACATGTACCTCCTACGTCTTTCCCGTCTTCGTGGTGACATTCGTCGTGCCTCTCGTGAGCTGAATATCATGCCCGATGGCAAGTACCATCATGTAGACGCCCCTCGTTTCTAGATCGGCTTGATCTTGAAGTGCAGAGCTATCAGGGAGAAGACCAACGCCTTCAAATCCTGCACCAGATAGTAAAAGACCCGCAAGCCTTCGGGATCTTCGCTCTCGTTCACATCAACCAGCGAGCCGATCTTAGCGGTCTGTCTGCCGCGTTAGCTGTCGTGCAATCGGACGGTCGAGATGATATGTTCGAACATGCCTCGAAGCTGATATGCTCGCTGCCCAGTCTGATCTCGAGTTCTTGCCGCCCATCCTTATTCTTCTGTGGCCATTTCGTGTCGTCTTCTCTATTCAAGAGTCAGTCAGGCTCATCCGGAATGATCGGGCTTTTCGAGCAGATTGACACTTACTTCATGATTTCACTCTCCTTGATGATACGCTTGATCTCTTGTACCATGAGTGTAGAGACGCACACTGAGTAGGTTGTCAACTGCTTGTCGTGATCTCGTCCAGTCGACCAGGGGCACCCACTTTCTTTTCGGATCAACGAGTCGTTCCGGTAGTTGGAGTTGTTGGCATATCGTGCCACTGCAGATCGTCCATCGCCCACCACTCTGAAGTCGAACTCTGTGGGATGTTAGAATACGCAGTCTGCCATAGATCGAGCATCAGCATGGCAACACCTAGAAATTCGTGCCCGAAACGACCAGAATGCCCAGAACTGTTCGAGGATTAGTCTTTGCATCGTCCCAGACTGTCAATCTTGTGACTTACTAGTAGCGCAGATAGAAGGGCTCGCTAGAAGCCATGTTGATTATGGTCCAGTATGCCTCTGAGTTGGGTTGATGTGATCAGCTCAATGTGATAGATGGTGAGGTGAGGTAATAATCAATCGTCTCGAACATATATGCGTCCATGCACGGATGTTGCAGTTCAGGTTGAAGCATGTGAAGGAGTAAGCTGCGCCAAGAGGGGGATGTTTTGGCGGGGCCGAGATTTTTGGCAGGGAGAGTGAACAGCTGGACTTGAACCAATGCGAGCTTCAAGGAGACCACGTCGACCGCAATCGTGTACTGTCTCCGTCACCACCTCCCGCCCCGTCCTCCAGCCTCGACTCGACTCGTCACTCTCCTCCTCCTCCTCCTCCTCCTCCTCCTCCTCGATCTGGTTGTCCTAAAGTCCTTGGCGCAAAGGCTCAGCGCCAAACCTGTGCTCGGGAAACAGTTGGAGAGGGCTGGCTTCAATAGAAACGCAGTAGCAGCCTGCGAGGAAGACTGGCCCAACCGTGATCCCACCTCGCGCTGTACAACATGGCGACCTTCCTCGAGAATGCGTACTCGCTGGTACACCAGGACAATACCGCGGATCAGCCCTCACTACAGGACTTCCGCAATGCATTGGAGAAGGGCAATGACGAGAGCAAGATCGAGACGATGAAGCGGATATTGTCTGTCATGCTCAACGGAGACCCCATGCCACAGCTGCTCATGCACATCATCCGATTCGTGATGCCAAGCAAGAGCAAGCCCTTGAAGAAGCTGTTATACTTGTACTATGAGATATGTCCCAAGCTGGATGCGCAGGGCAAGCTGAAGCAGGAGATGATCTTGGTCTGGTAGGCACCCCAGCTGTAGATGAGATGCGAGCCTGAGGCCATGAGCTGACTCGGACATAGCAACGGTATTCGAATGGACCTGCAACATGCCAACGAGTACATCCGCGGCAACACGCTACGCTTCCTTGCCAAGCTGCGCGAACCAGAACTCATCGAACCGCTCCTTGCACCGACCCGACAATGCCTCGAGCACCGACACTCGTACGTCCGCAAGAACGCGGTCTTCGCCATCGCCTCCATTTACCAACATAGTGAGCACCTGATGCCCGACGCACCTGAGCTCATTACGGCATTCTTGGAAACAGAGTCGGACAATACCTGCAAGAGAAACGCCTTTGCCGCGCTGATGCAGATCAGTCATGAGCGGGCGTTGGAGTACCTGAGCGGCGTGTTTGAGGGCATACCCAATGCAAGCGAGCTGCTGCAGTTGGTGGAGCTCGAATTCATTCGGAAAGATGCGGTGCAGAATTCACAAAATAAGGCGAGATATCTTCGGTTGATCTTTGATCTCTTGGAGGCCAAGGAGAGCACTGTGGTGTACGAAGCAGCTTCATCCCTGACTGCGCTCACGACCAACCCCGTCGCAGTCAAGGCAGCGGCTGGCAAGTTCATCGAGTTGGCGATCAAGGAGAGCGACAACAATGTCAAGCTGATCGTGCTGGAGAAAGTCAACCAGCTGCGACAAGACAATGAGGGCATCCTGGACGACCTGACTATGGAGATACTGCGCGTACTTTCCTCCCCGGACCTCGATGTGCGGAAGAAGGCTTTGGAATTGGCCATGGACATGGTATCATCGAAGAATGTGGAGGAGGTGGTCATGCTGCTCAAAAAAGAACTCACCAAGACCATACAGGAGCAATACGAGAAGAACAACGAATATCGGAGTCTGCTCATCCACAGCATACATCAATGCGCCATCAAATTCTCCGAGATCGCCCAGAGTGTCGTTGGCTTGCTCATGGACTTCATCACGGACTTCAACAATGCTAGCGCAGTCGACGTCATATCATTCGTCAAAGAAGTGGTCGAACGGTTCCCGAAGATGCGTAGTAGCATCGTTGAGAGACTGGTCGGCACATTGGCCGAGGTGCGGGCTGGGAAAGTGTACAGAGGCAGTCTTTGGATCGTTGGAGAGTACAGTCTGGAGGAGAACGACATTAAAGAGGCATGGAAACGCATTCGGGCTAGTCTCGGCGAGATTCCCATCGTAGCCTCTGAGGCACGACTGTTGGAAGAGCAGCCCGACGGCGATTTGCCACCGAGCGATCAAGTCAACGGCCATGCCAAGCCAGCAGCACCCACGGGCAGCAGGAAGGTCTTGGCAGATGGAACGTACGCAACAGAATCTGCGCTCACGAGCGACGCCTCCGCGAAGGCGAAACTGGATGCCGTCAAGGCGGCGCAGAAACCGCCTTTGAGGCAGTTGATCCTTGATGGTGACTACTACTTGGCGACAGTCCTCTCGTCGACTCTTACTAAATTGGTGATGCGACACTCGGAGATCTCGAATGAGCCAGCCCGGACGAATGCGCTTCGAGCTGAGGCCATGCTCATTATGATATCCATCATTCGGGCTGGTCAATCACAGTTTGTCAAAGCGCCCATTGATGAGGACTCTGTGGATCGTATCATGGCTTGCGTGCGTGCCTTGGCCGAGTTCCAGCAGCGCAAGGATCTCGAAGTCGCATTCCTTGATGACACTCGGCAAGCTTTCCGTGATATGGTGCAGGTGGAGGAGAAGAAGCGGAAAGAGAAGGAAGACGTTCTCAAGGCCAAATCTGCAATCCAAGTCGATGATGTGGTGTCCATCAGGCAATTGTCGAAGAAGGCTCTAGGACAAGAGGACGGCGATCTGGTCGAGCAGGATCTTGAGAAGGCGACTGGCGGTGATTCGGCAACGGAGGACCTTGTCAGCAAGCTCAGCCGCGTTGTGCAGCTGACTGGCTTCTCAGACCCGGTGTACGCCGAGGCGTACGTGCAGGTGCATCAATTCGACATTATCCTTGACGTCTTGCTCGTCAACCAGACACGCGAGACATTGCAGAATCTCTCCGTCGAATTTGCGACGCTGGGTGATCTCAAGGTCGTCGAGAGACCTACCACCCAGAACCTGCCGGGGTTGGACTTCTTGAATGTACAGGCCACGATCAAGGTATCATCGACAGATACCGGTGTCATCTTCGGCAACGTTGTCTACGACGGACCGTCATCCACCGAATCGAATGTGGTCATTCTGAACGATGTGCACGTAGACATAATGGACTACATCCAGCCGTCGCAATGCACGGAGACTCAGTTCAGGACCATGTGGACCGAGTTCGAGTGGGAGAATAAGGTCAACATCAATACCAAGATGCCGGCGGGTACTGGTTTGAGAGAATTTTTGCAGCGGCTCATGAAGGTCACGAATATGTCGTGCTTGACGCCCGAAGCGAGTCTGTCTGGGGACTGTCAGTTCCTGTCTGCTAATCTCTACGCGAGGAGTGTATTCGGTAAGCTGTTCAGGACATTGTGGTCCGGTTGTAAAGTGCAATTACTAACGTCCGATTCTTAGGCGAGGATGCCCTGGCCAACTTGAGCGTGGAGAAGGAAGGCGAAAATGGACCCGTGACTGGGTTCATGCGGATACGGTCGAGGTCGCAAGGGCTGGCGCTGAGTCTGGGAAGTTTGAAGGGGCTGGGGAAGATTGGGGAGATGACTGCTTAAGGTTGTGATGTTTGTGCAAGGAGTGAGCAGATAGACAGGCCTGCATGAATTTAAATCATCGCGGTATGAGCCAAGCATGGCAAGAGCAACGCTCCGGTTTTCAGTAGCTTGGCGTCTGAGGAGTTTGCTGGCGCTCCTGAGGATGGCTGAGGCTGTCTGCTGGGTAGAAGGGTAGTCTTGTGAGAGCAGTGAATGTGTGGGAGAGTAGGACGTAGAGCTTCCAAGACCGATTTCAAAGAGCGAATAACATCGTGATCATGTTCATCCCGGATGCCAGTACCTTGAATACAGCTGATGGCCGTGAAGCTCACAATCCTACTTGCCACTGACATTGCTTGCCTCTTTTCGCGCCCACCACCAAAATCAGACATGCTCAATTTCCATCCTCTCCGCTCGTCGCGAAGTGCAGCCCACGACTCCCACACCTCCATACTGTCTCCTGACCAAATCCATCCCTTCAAAAATCCCGCTCACCTCCTCCTTGACCTCCCCATACCCACAAAACCCTCCCCTCCCGCCCATCCCCATCTCATAGCCCTACAATTGTTTATTTTTCCCCATCCGGCATGTCACAGTACCGCCAGAACATCCCACATCACCGCCTCCGCAGCATCTCCGCGACCTCTCGTCTCCGCACTCCGCGACACGGCGGGCAGGCGAACGTCTCGGCGTACCGCCATGTGGGGATCGGTTGGAGATGGCAGGTTTGCGCGGCGGAGGGGCAGCGGACGAATGAGCGGTGGGTGTGGGTGCAGGGGAGGTGGTGGGCGAGGAGGATGGCGCACATGGTTTGGTGTTGGGGTTTGCGTGGGTGGTTTGCCTTGGGACTGTTGGGGTGGGGGATTTTCGGGGTTTGGTGGTTTGGTGGTGGGGAGCGGGGTTGCTGCTTGTTGTGATCGGTTGTGAGGGTACCGGGATTCCACTGCTGTTGGCTGGTGTTGCTTTGTTAAGAATGTTCTTGAGTACTAGACATTCGAGAGTATATCTGCTTAGGGAAACGGAAGAGGAGGCGGTGCAGCCTAGCTGTGATTGCTGTCACCTTTGCTCCGGACTTCACATTCACTGTAGCCAGGGATATAAGGAGGTGAGATTCAGGGTTTGAGTTGCTTGATGTCCTGATGTACGCATTCATGTCGAAGCAAGGCCAGCTGCTTTCTATCAAGCCTCATCAGGCGGGATATATACAGCGCGAACGCTAGCCTGCTCACTATCCCGCCAACCACCCTCTTCCACAATCATCGTATCGCTGTTGATCGGCCATCAATCATCGCTTCTTTTCCGGATCTTCCAAGATGCCTTCGGCTTCCAATCGTCTCCGCGCCTCCTCCAGAGCCCAAGTTTGTATGCTGTGCAGACCGTCAGTCACTGATAGCGATGCCGCGCGCTGCATATCAGGTTTGCAGGCCATCTGTGTCATCGATACTGACCTGGTGTCGGGCTTGTAGCAGTAGCCTACCAGCCCAAAGAGCAAGCTCCCAAAGAAGCCGTACATGAAGATGTTTTCCCACCCCTCGCTCTCGTACTTGTCGCCTGGCTTCACCCCCCACAGCCAGCCATTGGGCGTCTCGTAAGGGTCTTCGTGTGCATGGTCGCCGGCGCTGCGGGCGGAAGTCGCCGAGAGCTGTCGTTGTTGCTGGGCCCGGGCGACGGAGACGTTGGGCACGATTTGGAGGCGGGCGCGCGAGTTCGTGATGAGGCGCGACGTTCGGAGGAGCGACATGGCGGTGGTGGCAGTGTCGCTGGTGTGGCGGGAGTGGAGATGTGACCGATAGAGGGTGTCGTGGTCGGCGAGCTCGGCCTGGCGGACGTCTCGAGGTCGCTGGCGGCATCCGCACCGGGGAGGGATGGACCGGAATCACGGGATTTTCCGGCCGAGCCGCGCTAAAATTGGATGGCAACAAAAGCCTGCCGAATGTTCTCTTGATCTCTTGCCTTCTTCAACAACATTGAAACACGCACCTCCCGATTCCGTGTGCGTCGCGCAGAGCCCTCCTGGGCATCATGCCGTGACTTCTCAAGGATCGTAGGCTCTACCAAGGGCACGCGTAGGTCAGAAACAGCACGACGCTGTGTCGTGTGTGAATCGCCACACATCACCTTACCTGGAGCGTGACTGCCACGCAACGCAGGCAGAAAAAAACCATACCATACCATACCAGGATATTTTGCTCCGGAGTACCATTATCCACCAAGGAGGCCATCCGGATCTCCTCAATACACAAGAGACAGCAGACTGTGGTGCTGGACGCGCCTCGCACACTCCAGTCGCGTCGCCTCCACTGCTGCAGAACTGAACAGAGCACTGTAGTGGTTCCTGCTCATCATCTTCCAGTCCTCGTGCCTTCGAAGAGCGCGTTGTCAGCGCGTTGTCTTGCCGCCGCTGCTACTCACGAAGAATTCTGGAGGCTTCCTGATATTGTGCTGTACTAACATTGTCGTTTTCTCCTTGCAGTCAGGCTATCGCAATTATGGCACCCCATACGAAAGCAGGCAGCGGCCGCGTCAGTCGCGCGCCCAGTCAAGCCCGAGAGATCATCAAGAGGCGTGGCAAGCCCTACAAGACTGAGCAGCACACGGTGTTCGCCAAGAAGAGGAAACTCGATTTACACGTCTGTACCTATCAACCGGGAGGAAGAAGCATACTGACACTTCACGGCAGACATCGTATCACGGAGCCCCACCTGGGTACGTCTTTATGCCGGTTGGCACGCCGGAACTTTCAGACTGGTGCAAAGAGCTTTCTCGACAGCGAGGCCTGTCCGCGAACGCGGTGAATGTGCGTTGCAGACGACATTGCGCAGTCAACCTGCTCAACAATGAGCAAGCGCTGTGTCCCATTCTGCCTTTCGATCCTTTCCTGCTGACTATGAGAGATAGGCAGAACCTCACAGCAGGCACGCTACCAATCCTGACAAAGTGTCGCACCACGTTCACCGCATAGGCTACCATTTCAAGGTCGAAGTCGTCGAAGATGCCTGCCAACAATTGGGCTATATCCCGTACCAGAACAAGTATATCAAAGAGTCAGATCTCGTGGAGCAACGAAAGCGCGAAGCCTGGCTCAAGACCTTGGCTTCATATGGCATAGTGGACCCACGGGTTGCTCTGACACTGCGAGAATCAGCAGAAGAAGTCCGCGCTGCGATCAAGGAGCTATTCCCGAAGATTCCAGAGAAAGACGCCGATGAGATCATCGAGCATTCCTGGAAGGAAGGCACTGATCGCATAGGCAACATCTTAGACCTGTCGTTGGGCCGCCGAGTCCAGCTCGCCGTCATTGCACGTATTCGCCATACTTACACTGACTACGACCGCCTACTGCGCGCGTTCGAGTGGAGGGAGGCACGAGCAGAGGTAGAGCCGGAATGCCTCAAAAAGCTTATTGAGTGGCGAGGTGAGAACGATGCTGAAGACGACGAGACTCTGGAAGAAATTGTGCGTGAGACCATCGTCATTGACGACGATGATGATGTCCTCGGCCAAATCGATGACCAGGACGCTGGCAACGTCAGTGACACCAGCGTCGAAATCACCCATCATGTCATAAACGTTGATGATTTTGGTCCCGAGAGTACCGATGAGAAGGCGCATCCTTACGTGCAGCGCGTGCTACCTCGTCGTCGCAATATTCACGAGCGCAGCAATATTGCAAAGCAAAAGATCGATGCTGCAAAGCAACGCCTTCTCAATGCCGGCTCTTGTGCGAGTGAGCCAATCTCCATTGACATTGACCAGGCAAGCAGCGCCCAGCCTGCTAGCTCTGCCCACGGCACTCCACACTCTACTACCACTTATGTGCCTGGAACAATCCGGCCACGCCCGGATCAGTATGGCAGGTATCCTGAGCGTATCATAGGTCAAGATGGCCACGTCTATCGGCTGGTAAGCAAATCTCTCCACTTCGAGAGTCGGCATTGTTGTGTTTCTTGACTAACTCGGTGCCTCAGGTAAACGTGACTGCACCATCGCACGATCAGTCCAGGCTTCCCGCTCAGAAGCGTCGATATCAAAGCTTGCAGTCACCCGCCCATACCGCTTCTCCTTCAAATACAGGACGGCCACGCGCTTTGAATGGGTCGTTGAATGGAAGTCAACATGTCGTTGATTCTATTGAGCGCGATGAGCGCGGTCCACGTGGGCCGCCACCACAGGCTCCTGCCAATGATCATCGACCAACCAGTGCGCACTCGAAGGCTGGGCATCGCAACGGGACGCAGCAGTCACAGGCCAAGCTTGCCAATCGCGCCTCTCCTTTTCGACGCGAACCTCCACGAGGTCCTCGTGTGGCTCGTGATGCCCCGAGGCATGCCTCCCGCCTACATCAGCAAATCCCATACGCGTCTGCTGCAAAGACTCCACCGTGGAACAAGCGCCCGGTCTGGAACAACGCTCCATTTCCCGGCCCGATTCCTTACGACCCGACTTGGCCAATGCAGCAACCCACAATGCCGCCCAGTCCAGTCCCAACGACAACTACGCAGAATCAGTACCAGCAATATGGCTATTCGCCGCATGCCGCCTACAATCAACAATCGACAGCCACATTTCCTGCACAGCCTCTGCCACAGCTGGGAGCCGTGTATCAAATGCCGTACGCGCCGTCGGGACCTGTCCATGGAGCTCCCGCACCGATCCAGTGGGCACCTGTCGGAATTCCCGCGAGGAGCCCAGCCATTCCTGTGGCTCCCCCGGGTTCCGGTGTCAGCCGTCAGTATGCTCCTGCTAACGGCGCAGCGGCTCCAACACAGTACTACTATCCAACATGAGGTTCAGTACATTGCACAGGGTTACAACATAGTTACCGAAGCCTGGTCCAAGGCGTGGCTTTCACAGTGCCATGCAGCAGGCAGCGTGTTTCAGCCGGCTGCCGACTTGACCAGGTGTTGCCACAGACGTCCGCCCAGTGCGGCTTGAGGATGTCCATGAGATGCCAGCACGAGACAGGACTTGGGTTAACGACAGGGTGACAGCTCAGGGTATGCAAGCCCAGGTGAGCCGCACGAGATGCAGGAAAGAAAGAGGGATGTCAGAGAAGCCACTCCGCAGTGGTGAAGGACGACCATGGAGTACTTCTTGTATGATAGTGTACCAAACGCGAAAAATCGAAATGTTGTCTACTTGATGCGTACTCAACTGAGCCATGATGTTAGGTGTGTCTTGCTCCAGCGAGCCGTACATGAGCGTTCTTGTGACCTGATACTTCGATTGAAGCGCGAAGCCAATTTGTTGATGTCCCAGGTCTCTGCTCCTGCCCTCACGACGGCGCCGGGCGTCGGACCCATAAAGCCACGGGATCAAATGCAATTGCATGACTTATTACGCGCATGACAGACGCAGTCGTGAAGTTCTCTGGCACTCGTTGCCAAAGGGACAGGCTGGCCAGCACATTACGGAGCTTTGCAGAGCTTCACCTTGGCTACAGTCGCGGATGAGTCCCATGCAGTTGACATCCACCTTTCAGAAGCTCAGGATGGACGCAAGTACCTCTGATGCTATGCCGAGTTGCCTCTGACTGGATTCGCCGAGCTGTCAAATTCTAGTGACCGCCTGACACCAGCGAACCTGTCTGGCGCTCATCAGTCGCTGTGTCCAGTTGCAACACCCCAGAAATACGCCGCCCAGGAGCCTAGCATGAGCCATACAAGTCCCCCGAACAGGACAAGCGAGATCTTTCTGGTCAAGTTACCCTCCCCAGCTGCCGCCTTGGCCTTCGCGACAGTCTCCCCGTCACGGACACGATGCTTCCTCGTCCACTGCAGGACGGCCAGCTCGACTTTGAAGAAGCTCAATGTCAGCAGTGTGAGTGAGACGACTACTGAGCCTGCTGCTAGGATGACGTAGACCTGAGAAGAAATGTCAGTCAGGATCGAGAGGAGATGAGGGAGAAGCTGTTGTTGTCGGGTATACGCACAATCACGACGTGACCGTAGGAGTCATCATCCCGGTCCTGGATGACTCCTGTCACGATGCGGACGATGATGTTCATCGCATTGTTGACCGCAATTTGACTGCATAAGCTGCGCCGAACGTGTCTTGGCTAGCGATTGCTGTACGCAGACCATCGACGATGACCGTTGGACCCAAGCTGTATGCAAAGGCGTATACACCAAAGCTAGCCGCTGTTCCTGAGACCGACGGACCGAACGCGCAGAGGCACATCGCAACAAAGACGCCCGACCCGCACACTACCATGACCGAAAGCCGATTGCCGAAGACGTCGATGAACACGCCCAAGCAAGGCACCAGAAAGAACCCGATATACTGAGACATGCTCGTGTACCACCCCGCGGCGATGTCTGATATGTTGAAGCGCTCCTCTGCAAGCTCAGTAGCGTTCCCTGAAAACACGATGGCTGTGCTCGACTCAAAGGCAGAGAAGGCGACGAATCCCCAGAAAGTCCATGGCAGGCGAATCAAATCCTTGAGGTCGAATTTCCTACTACGCTCCGAGAGCTTTTCGCCCGTCGCGGGATCTGTGGTGCCAGAATAGCGAGCGTCGCACCACTTGCGGAAGTAGAAGAACACCAGCGTCGCCACATTGGTGAACAAGTTCATGAAGACCGCAGTCCAGTACACCCAGCTGAAGTCGCCAGTCTTCTTCGCTATGACATTCGCCGTAGCCTGACCCACAAACGAACCTATCTTGCCGAGACCGAGTTCGAGCCCCAGAGTCGACGCAAACCCGTTGCTCGGGGCGAACCATGACGAAAAGACTTTGTACTGGGCCACCTGCGTCGAGATGTCGCCCAACGCCTGCACGATGAAGCCGAAAATCATGAACTTGTAGCCGCGCACGGTGGTGGCTGCAGCTATCAGGATTGCCCCGACGGAGTAGATGCCGTTTCCCCAGAGCATGGTGCTGGCGCCGCCCAGGCGATCGGTGAGCAGGCCGGTGAAGAGGATCAGACAGGTCGTCATGAAGTCGGTGCTCCCGTCAAGTAAGGCGTACTGCGTGTTGTTGATGTGGAGCTCCTGCTACCTCATCAGTCTTTTGCAATGCCCAGGAAGAGAGGGACGGGATTGGATAACCTTCTTGAGGGTAGACTTCATGGCGCCAGTCACGCCACTACTCCAGTGCGAGCCGAACCCTATGGCTGATACTAGCAGGACTGCCAGGATGCGCATCCGCTTGGGGATGTGTATCGATCGACCGCCTTCGCTATGGACGGACACTGCATAATCGGCGTCAACTACTGCAGCTGTCTTAACCACCCCCGTCTTTTCTTTGTCAAGGTCAGGCGTGGTTGAAAGCTCGTCCGATGCGGCTGGGGTAAGGTCTGCCATTTCGTGGGACATGTTCGTGTCTCAGCCATTTTCCATATCGAGCAGGAGCGACGACATCTTATCTGATCTTCTGATTGCGCACGTGCAAAAAAAAAACCTCGACTCGTCCGTGCTTCCCAGCTTGGTGTGAAGAATCGCAAAGGGTAGTACGAGAATGGTTCGTCTTGGCGGAGGATCCGCCCCCCCGCTATTCTGCCCTATCACTCGGACGTTCACCCTGGTGTCGACCTGACGATGTTCGGCGGAAAGCTCAAAAGCTGGTCATGCCCCGAACCAAGGATCCTTTCGACTCTGGTCCAAGCCGGCGCAGTCGGCCGGGACAGGGCCGCTATCTGATCTCTTCCTTGTCGGTTGGGCCCACAATCAAGAGGACTCCACCACATTCGGCCGAGGACACATGCGTGACCAAAGAAATTTGTTGAAAAGTCCGCATAGAGCTGGAAGCAATCGTTGTTGGTCGAGCCATGATCCCATCGACTCCCCCTTTTTGGGCCAGAAGTGCCCAGCTTGACCTTGTGCCTTGACTCTGAAAAGCGACTTGACGCCCTGCCTTCGGCGTATCCTCTATCTGCGTCAAATTGGCCCTCGGTCCCCACTACTGGTGAGCGCACGGAGAATTGCAGAATCCACAGCGTAGTAGCGCAGGATTGATTTGTGCGTGCCATTGGTCGGCAGGAGAGACGCATACTGTAGGGCCAGAGGCTTCGGCAGACGGTCAGCCCAGATTCGCATCATGCCGCGCTTGATGGATGGGGGCACCTTGGATGGCTTCGTAGAGCACTGTACGGAGGTAACGAGACCAGTGGTCTTGCTTGACCCTGAGCTGCTGCTCGTGAGGTACAGATTTGGAATCGGGTCACCCATTGTACAAGGTCATCGGAACGCAGGGGTTCCAGATTGAACGTCTCTGTCTCGCGTACATGTGTATGGCCATGAACTGCAAACCTTTGTTCAGCCTTGGCCCCTTGAATCCCTCAGCGCCGAAATGCTCCAGCTTTCGCCGTGTCACCTATGTGAGAACCGTGTTTTTCCAAAGACTCGGAAAGAGTGGCTCTGCACTCCCACGTACGGCCATAGGTCAGTATCAGACAGCAGAGGATCCTAGCCGTACTACGATGTTGTCTAACCAGCCCAGTCAGCGCAGATGTAAGAGGTTATAATCTACCTCCATGTAGAAGGGTGAAAGCGTCATAGGAGCTAGAATTCAAAATCCTAGGTATATACTGACTCAAGCATTCCTAGATAGAGACATTAAAACTGTATCATGTCTTTCTAGTAACGCAAGGTGCGACGAAGGTCAAGCGAAGGTGTGGCCGGGCTCGAAAAGGCATGTGCAATTTGACAGTGTCTCCAAGGCAATCTCTACACACAAAACTGGTAGCTCAGCCTGCACAGCGTCTTCGATCAGCCTGATCGTGATATCATGCTGAGCACAGATATGCCAATGATGCAGATGACTAAAGACTGACTATGTTTCTGTAGATGAGCGCAAGCGCCCACCAAGCAGCCGCGATTGCGAACAAGCTCGTGAGACCCTGCAGAGCTTCGCGTGCCTTATCGAGCTTTACCTCTGCCTGAACATACTTGCCACTGGCTGGAAAGCGGCCGGAAGATTTGAAGTGTTGGAGGAGCTGCTCCTTCTCAGCCCACCATTGGTAGAGCCATCGATCGAAAGCTTGAGGATCATCGAAGGGGATCCGTTCGATTGCGCAACGCCGCCAATGGATATGCGTGGCCGGAGCTCGGCGGCCTTGGATGTATAATGAGTACAAGTTGTATACGTCTTGGCCATCCACTCCCGTGCTGGATTAGTCGTCAGCTCAGACTCCCGAGTGCACGCGCCTGTACTCACGGAATGTCTTCATAGGCGATGGTACAGTCGTACAACCAGTCGACACTGCCCCGCAGACCTTCGATACAGACCTGCAGACCGCGCGACCGAGGAAGGAGGGTGAGCTCAAACGGGGCGAGGCCAGTCTCAGCGGCCCATTTTTGGCTCAGGCTCATGGATCGTTTTGAGAGATTCGTGCCTTCGGGGAAGATCAGAAGCCACATTGGCGACTTTTGCACCGGATCAGAAAGCGCATCGATGCTCTGCCGGAGCCGTTCCTTGTCCGTCGCCCAGCGCCGACTGAGGAATATCCAGGAGAAAAATTGCATCCCGGAGCCGACGATTGGTATCTTCTTGATGGCATCCTTGAGTATAATGATCAGGTAGCCATGGTAACCAGCGATATAAGCCGTCCACCAGAGAAAGAGCCAATCCGTGTAGAGCTGTATGGCACGGTGTCATCGATTGGTCTTTTGTGGTGCTTGCGGAAGCACCTCATACCTGATGGTTTGCAACAAGGATCACGCGTTCCGGAAAATTGCACGAAATCCTTCCCTCTGGGGTTCTCAAGATCTGACCATCGATACTGTCGTCTCCACTGATGTGCATTGTCACAGGCGCTCGCCACTGATTCAATGCTATCAGGAGTAATGCAGTCGACTCCTTCACGTGAGCTTGCCAGGAGCTGAACCATCTGCGGTTGCACCAATAGAAAGCAAGGCCTACCCACTGCTGAATGTGCAGACTGTTTGTATTTGTCAGCACGAAAGTCTTCTCATTGGAGCAACATGCCACCAGACCAGATCGATGTTATTGAAGCGCATGAGACAAGCAGCAAGCCGTAGGAATAGTCGGCTAGCTTGTTGCTACTGCCAGAAAGCTTCGCGGCTTCGGCCGATCTCGACTGCGAAGCGTTGGTCCCTGTGCGATCTGTAGCCGTCACATCGAGACTGTCACTCCGGGCGCCGGATGGCTCCATGGCGCCGGTGATGGACGTGATGACCAAGATGAGGTATGGTCTGCTTGTCGAAGGAGAGACACAATGTCGCTTGCTACGCGAAATGGAGTCCGCGGAGTGTATGATGCAGAGTGACCCCCTTGAGGCGTGGTACGGGCGCGGCTGCTTCTTCATGCACAGCCTGTGCGAGGCAAAGAGGACATCCAACGGGACAGCGAGGACTCCTGATTCAGATGCCCGGGTCTGCAATCAGGGGCTCGCTTGTGGATATTGCCCTTTTGCTACCTCACGGATCAGCAGCTGTCTGGGTTCTCACCTGCACATTGACACCACTTACGGACCTTCTGCTGCAGAGGCGACCACCGCTGAGCCACCTAGGTACCAGGTAGTTGTCCGCCGAGAGAATGAACCATGGAGGTGCGGCGGGATGGAGATCGAGTGTGATCAGCACCGAGCCTGCAGGGATGGATCCCCACTGAAACAATTTTGAATGGTGGCTCATGCGAAGCCGCTAGCTCGTGTCTATGCGGCCCGATCATGCATGCGCGCGCGTCCTCTACCGAAAACTACATGAGGCGTCCTCGAAATGCTAATAATGGGGTTCTGAGAGACATCTAGCAGATGTTGAGACAGAATAGATAGAGGGAGCAAAAGGCCGTCTCTCGTGCGTGATTCTCCCTCGCAATGCACTGTTGTTTTCAGAATTACCACACTCAGTTCAGCCCTTCGATTCCCGTTCATCAATATATGCTTGAGGAGGCCTCTAGAGTGCCATTGGCATGGAGTGAGATGGTACTTGCATCGCATCTCTTTGCGCTCGTAGAACAGCCACGCGCATCCATATACTTCTTGTCCTCGAGAGACCTTCATGACGTAGAAGCACGACAAGCCCGCAAAGCCTGGATCCGCGCCCAGCTGTTTTTGCCCGTTCGCCGGTTGAGGGAAGCCCAACTCGCCGCCTCCGCGCAGCGTCATCTGGTCAAGACGTCGTCCTGTGGCCTTCTTGGCAATACGCTTGTCGGCCATCACCATCGCCGACTCGCCTCCACCACGCGTTGAAATGCATGTACTCAATTGCACCACCGACATAGACAATTACCTTGGCAATGCCGAAGCGAGATTGAGCATGGGAGACTGGATCAATCGTGGCTTGTGTATACGACGTGGCAACATTTATCTTGACCTGTGTTCTTGGCGCTGGCGTCCTTGGCCGTGCAATAACGTCCTGGATCGTCAGCGGTCTCGAACAGGCAGATCCGATGGTGCATCACGTGGCCGACGGGATGGACGAAGCTCACTATGTCTTGGCTAGACTGTTCCATATTGGCTCGAGCCGTGGTACTCAAGAATCCCACGTCCGCAAAACACAAGTGGAGCTTGCCGGTCAGATCTTCGTTGACGGTCAACGAGTTGCGGCTCGCTCGCGGTATTGGCCATTCTTCTTGGGGATTCTTGCTAGTCCCGTCGATCTGTCGAAGGCAGCAGGCCTGGCGGAGCCCCAGGGTAGTGAGGATGACCCGGAGAATTTTCAACCTGAGGCGAACCACCCAGCGACGTCACACCCGCTAACGACTCTCCGTAAACCGCTCATGTCAAGATCCGACAGCGATCTAACGACATTGTAGGAGGTAGCTGTGGCGTAGCCATCGTCTCGTTATGCCCTCAATTCCGTTCCATGGCGGCAAGCAAAGCCAGAGCAGCCTGGCATTGCGAGATGTCTTACAAGGTAGCGATGATGACCGATTGATCGAGTGGCGACTTGTGTTTCATGGGTTTGATGAGGTCTGATGATGAAGTTATTTCGAAGGTTGGCCGTAGAATTTACGCGAGAGCTCGGACAATTTCCATCAACGTTTCGTAATTGCTCACTGTACGCGGTCTTCATCCTCCGTTTTCTCTTTGAACTTTAGTTGGATGAGCCATACCGTAAGCTGCACTCGCAATGGCAAAAGCAGAGTTAAGCATGCGAGTGGGAGCATTGAAAGATTTTGTCAAGGCGACTAGGTGCCCCGGCTTCACGAGTCGCCTACTGTGAAGGACTGCGAGCCTGCGTGAGTCGTGGCTCTTGCTCACGTATCACAGTATTGTGACCATGCAGCGAGTCGCCGGCGCTACATGTACTTGGTCGACATGGTCAAATGATGCTCAGTCATTCCGTGCTCTCCGCCGGCTGTGGCTGAACGGAACATATAAAAGTAAGGTAAGGAACGACGATGCCCGTTGGACAGGATCAGGAAGAGCGTACCAGGATCAGGAAGAGCGTACCTGCAGAGCACCTACGGCTGCTGCAAACGGAACTGTCGTATGATCAGAAGGTCGAGCTTCGTCCGTAATGGGTATGTCGAAACGTCATGGACGTGCTGCGAACTGGCCGGCATGTCAAACAACAGATGGGAAAACCGATCAAGAGGAGACAAATGATCGTACCATTCAAGCGAGTACAAAATCGTCGGGAGAGCGAGCAAAGCTGTGGCGTACGTGTCGACCTGCACCGCTCGATGGTAGTCCAGATCAGTCTACTCTCAGGAACCCTCGTTCTGTCCATTGACTCTCGATTATCATCTCTTCGCACACTGCAGTCACTCAATTGGCCGACAGATCTCCAGCATGATGGGTCAAAACATACGCGATAATGCGTGCTCGGGAATTGGCAGCTGTTATGTGTTGGCCCGAGAGCCATATCCGGGTCCCTGGGAGTAGGGGCACACGGAAAAGACTGCAATATCAGCTTTGCGAAACAGCCGCAAGGGGTCCTCTTGGCTATCGAATGGACCAGCAATCTGGCACGGGGCTATTGCACAGTGTCACTGGACAGTTGCTCCAAGTGTAGCACCTTGCGTCGGTGGTCAGGGCTGGCAGGAGAGAGATGCCGGTCATAGTGTCGGTGTCCGATGCGATGAACTCGACGGGGAGCATGGAGTCGGAGTCAGTATGAAAGGGAAGAGAAGAGCATACGGTTTGATCGCTCTTCGGGCAAGTACTAATTTGTATGATTGACATCTTCAGATGGTGTCTCACGACCATTCTCGGCGTCGACTGCCCAGCTGATAGCTATCGTTGATATCCTGGCTCAATTCCGTCATCTGATTTCACGGCGGGTTAGACTCCCCGTTCCCATGCGCGCACTGCACACAAGTCAGCCTTTCCGCATCTCCTCAGAGTATTCGGGGCCATACGCAATAATCCTTTGCCGGCGTGTTGGAACCCTCTATACCAGCACGCTTGAACTCGCAATTGTTGCCAGGCGGTCCTTTAGCCATGGATGGGTCGTCAGGGCTAGCAGTGCACTAAGCACAGAATTTCAGCGACGCAGTCAAGCAAGGCAGATGCGTAAACATCCATACAATCCAACAAATTGGCTTGTCGCCACTGCACGTGGGGCAGGGTGTATATGTATTGCATCTCGCCGCGGTGGTGAGGGCGGGTAAGAGGGCGAGGAGGGGTAGGAGGGACGTAGTAGGATTCATGGTGCCGGCTCTCTGTGGTTACAAATTGGCGTGAGGTAGAATTTGGAGTGATGTGCATATCGGGCAGGATGCGAACGGTCTACTTGTACTGACCGTCGGAGATCACACTAGGAATGTCCTCGTTGCTCAAGGCATTGACGGTATGGTAGCCCCTTCGGCTTATGGCGGTAGTTGTGTCTTAGACGCCCACCTGCACGTTGGATCCTTGGCTGTCACACATCATGTTTATCGGAGACCGTGCCATGCATGCAGCAGCGTCAACCGTCCAATGATAGCCCTCAGCCCGACGCGAGACTTCATGCGACATAGAGACCTTCCGCGAGTACATGTAGCCTGATGCGTGAATGAATTTGGACATTTGAGAGGCCGTCATATGTGAAAGCTTGCCAGCATACGCTACAGTGATTCATACAACGCGCATGGCCAGACCTTCATCTGACACAAGAGATCGACAGAGTCGCCTTCACGAGCAAGACGTTGCTGACTTGCGAACCGTGGTATTCAGCCAAGGCCGTGACTGAGTGGTGAGTCTTGGTATCTGACCCGTTTCTAACAATTTTGCCGGAAGGTGGCGGATAGATGCTGCCTCTTGAGCGTACCTAGGTACTTCAGTGAACATTATTCAATCGGGCCCGTCTGAGCATAGCGCTATGCTGTAGCTCCTTTCCTCTGCCCTTGAAAGACTTCTGAGTGCTTACGATGGCTTCCTCCGGAGGATGCTATGAGGCTACAGGGGGGCGCATCATCCGCGACGGTGTTTGATCGAGCCTATGCTCACAGCTGAAGCATGGCAGGCATTGATCATGGCGGTGCATGGCCACCCAAGCCGACTGGCTCGGACAACAACACTGCTGGCATGTCCATGCTCCACACATCGATCGCGAGACTTCACAAGCCGCATCTGCTGACTCTCCGCCTTGATGAAGGAGGAATAGCTGTGGACAACTTGATGTGTGCACAGCATTTTCGAACTTGCTCTCGTTACTCAGGGGACGGCAACACCTCAACAACAGCCCAAATGACGCATGGAGGATCGCGCATCATGAAGTCGTCGGACGGTCATACTTCGACGTACTGTTCACATTTGACGAAGGCCTGTCAAGCACTAGGTCTGGTCGCAATGCGCAGACCTTCGGATAGAATGGTCATGGTGACAATGCTGCTGCCGCATCTGTGCGTGCGTGCGGCCTGCGCAACTGAGTCGTGCCATGGCCTGTGACTGCTCGACGGTGGAAGGCTGAGGCTCAGAAGGAAGCATCCCGAAGCCAGCTGCGGGCAGCATTTGGAGACTCGCCAGTAGCACATGCTCGGACGAATGCTCCCGAACCTGAAAGAGATCTCCATCATATGCTTAGGGCAAACGATGCGACCGCAGTAACCTGCGTGGCACGCACATAACGTGCTTCAGACGGTATATCATTATGCCTCATCTTCGCTGTTGCATCTCCTGCCATCCAGATTTGATAACTTCAGCCGGTTACACGAACATTGGATGAGCATTATAGTGCTATTATCTCGAAATGTCAAGATATCATTCTGGCACAAAACGAGGTCTCAACGCGGCCATGCGGTCGTGGTCCTCCAAAAGACTGTTTGCCTCCGCCATCCTGGTTCTGGTGCTGTTCCGCATCTTCGTAAGAGAAGCACCAGCACGTCAGACCATCGGCCATCACGTCAAAACCGCTGCTACTCTTGGCGATAGCAACCTCCCTGCTTCCCGATCGATGCTCGATCACGTATCCGTGAGGATCCGCCAACCCGACCAACAGCCAGATCGCTGGGAGTACGACGAAGGCAAAGGTTGTCGACTCATTGCATACCAGAAATACCAGTCCAAAGCACCTCCAACGAAGTGGACGCAGATCTCGCAACTTCTCAATTGGGGCTGGAGTGTCACGGCATCTCAGAAGGCTGCTCCTACCCAGAGAGGCACATGGCTGGGCGATCTGCTGACCGATCCTGACGGTGATCCAATTCCCGGGTTGACTGGACAGGACATCCGGATCAGCCATTCGGGCACTCCAAACTGGGCTGCACTCGGCATGGCGCAGCCGGCAGGAAACTATCCAGTGAGTCCGGTATACGTTGACTTTGACAGGGTTCTGACATCTCTCAGGCGACTAATGCGATGTACGCCGCCTCGTACTGGTCATATGCCGGTATTGTCGCCGAGGAGATGGATGGTCCAGCATACATGGTCTCCAACGGTCGAACAGCTCAGCCGTGGAGTAGCAATGACAACCTCCCACAACTCAGACAATGGTCCGACGCAACATATCTCTCCTGGGCCGACTTCAATTCCAAAACTGGCGGCGACGTGTACATGATCGACTGGATCGCCCACCACAATATCGGCACGCAGAAGGAGGAGACCGAGAACATCATCTTGTGGGCACTGAAACTCGATTTCGGCCTTGACACTTATCCTTCCTACAAGAATAAAAAGACTTTCACTGCCTCGTCCAAGTCATGGCAGGCACTCCAGGGCACGCCACATGTGGGCGGGATCTGTTGGTTCCTGATCCAGCATCAGTCGCAGTTGGGTTTCAAAGAGATCAAGAGCATTGATTTCTTCCAGGAGGGTACAGGATTTGGTCCAACAATCATCACGTACTTCGATCAAGTCCCGGGAATGCCTGGGCCGACGAAATAGAATATGTCTTCCTGCTAGATTTAGTCAACATTTGGTCAGATTTGGATCCGGATGTCTGCTGAGCGTAGCGTTGGATTGGGATATATTGAGTTCTTTCAGCCATAGCTTGCACGTACGGCCATAGGTCAGCCAGAGAACAGAGGATCCACAGTCCGCTCTATGTTGTTGTCGCGGAACAGTCAGCCCAGATGTAGGAGGTCATACCCGAGAAGTTGGCCTACTCTATCGCCGTAATGATTGTCGTCGTATACCGCAAACGACTCCCAGAGCTAGTTGTGTCTCGCGGAGAATTAGACAAATCAATTCACGCACCAAATAATGCCTCACAAGACCAAAGAAAATTTCCACTCCGATTAATGAAATAACCTCCGTCACCGACACCATTAGTCCGAGACTGAGATCAACGGGCTGTCCTGGGATATGCTGTAAAGAACTGGACCCGGAAAAGTGGTCTCTTGCCGCATTTCGGTTGGGTGGCGCTAGGGTCTGATCCTATGTGGATCGTCGTACATAATAGTCTCTTCGGCCGCGGCACAAGCTGCTACCTGTTGAAGATCATGAGCCAAAACCTTGATTATCCCAGCTATGGATCACGCTATCTACTTATACCCGTGTAAGGGACCGATGTCGGTTACCTGTAAGAACTAGGGTTTCAACACTACCTAGGTAGGATAGCAAGAGGAAGAAGATGGATCATCTACACTACGCATTAGTCCGTATAAGCAAGATTGAGATATATACAGACATTTACGCTTACTTATGTATCCTGCTGTAAGGATTACGCTTGTTTATAGATCCAGGAGGATTGGAGTGGTTCCCTGCTGCTATCTATCGAGAAATGAGTTCCCGAGTAGCGTTCGAGATGTTTAATAAAGGAATACGCTATATGTGAAAATCACCCATGCCCACGATGTCGTCGAGAGTTGAGTGGGAAAGTGTAGAGCTACGTTGCGTAGAAGTGTAAATCCTGAGCGCAGTCTGAAGACATGCTCGGTCATCATCAAGAGTGAAATTTGCTAAGGGAGCCGTCGACCTAAATAGAGTGCAATCCGACCGAGAAATGAGCCACAGACCTATACAGTCGGCTCCGATAATTATATGGACCTTGCGAACAGCTGCCACTCGTCGTTGAAAACTGTATCCAGCTGGAATCTAATTCACAAAAAAGGGAGCCGAGGATACGAGGCTACGCACGGACGATGCGTACTGTTAGGAGAAGTCATTGCATCAATAAGATCCGTTACAACAACCGAAGACGTTGGTGGCAATTCCAGAAACGAATACAGCGCGTACAGAGGGTACACGTTTCCTATGCGTGGTTCCACGCGGATCCACGGTCGAGCAGCGACATCCTGACTCTGGCCTTGGTCCAAGCGACCGGCCCAGAAGCTAGAAGGCTCAAGTCCCATTACCTCCGCTCATATTACCAGGCTCGTACTTGTCAAGCCTTGTATCTTGCGCTTCTTCGTTGCGATCGCTGACTGTTACTCCGGTCGGCCTGGTCGCCAGCACCTGCACTGGCGTCTGCGGCGGCTGTGTCTGCAGTCGCGCCTGGCCTCGGATCTGCATCCTGACTACCTCCGTTTTGCTCCGCAGCATTCTTCTGACCATCGCCTAGTGCTGGACCCAAAGCCTTTTTGGGGGACTGCTGGTCACCGCCGTGTTCCTTGTCTCCATTAATACTAGCCAGTGCACCCTTCACAGCCTCGTCGATGCGCTGTTGAAACTTATGCGTGGCCGCCTTGCTATGTAGATCGTCGAAAATGTCGACTTCGCTATCAATGGATGTGCCGCACATCCAGTCCAAGAAACCCAGGGTGCCAAAGTTTCCAGCCTTTGAGCCTTTGCTCACGGCTTCGAAGTGAGCATCCATCCTTCGAGCCATGCCAGGAACAATGATGCTGGATCGCAAGACCGCGTATCCTGAATAAATGGAAAAGGCCTAAAAGACTGTCGACAGCCAGCAGGATATGCCAGTTTAGCACATAGTAACGGAAAATGACTGCCGGCACAAATACGGGAGCCCACGTTGAAAGCAGGTAGTTCAGCGGATGGTCGTATGCGGCGACGAGCGCAAAGGGAAGCTGGGTGCTGTGCTGCCATTGGACATGCCAAGTCTCCAGGGGCGTCTGATAGGTATGCAACCAAAACCGGTGGATAGCGTATCGGAGTGTCCCTCGTATAAGGATGGCTTTCACGACATCCTTGATGATGGTCCATGGGAGCGGTATTGCCGCCGTCACTTTGATCAGACTGCGCACATGCAGCAACCGCGTTGCAACGTGTTCAAGGACAGCCTGCATTGCAACACCGAGAAGTACGTTGACTGTTGCAACTGATACGATGCCAGCGAGCCTATTACGCCTTAGAGTCTGCTGCATATGGCGCTTGCCTTTGGGTTTCATCTTCTTATTACTAGCTGCTGGTAATGATGCATCGAAGATCAGAGAGCTTATTGCAGGCCCAAGAAAGCACACTAGTCGCACAAGTAGAGTACCTCCAATTTCGACTTGAAAGTGACCATGGATCGCAACGAATGAGGCCCATGTCAGATAGAAGATCAAGAAGTTGGTTGTTGCTGGCGGCCTACTCGTCATGGCTCTAGCTTGAACCATGGTCGTCATTCAGGAATGAGGTGGAGCCTGAATGTCGGTCGGACGCGCATGTCATGACATGACAGGCAACAGGAAACTTGGAACTTGGAAGGCTCCGCTGGCGCACGTGAAGGTTTCGTCCGCTCAGGCCCGCTCTCGTGCATCTGCAGACTCAAGCTTCAGCACTATACATCTAGCCACTGTCATTATAATTACCCGTGTACCCGTTGTAGCTGCCATCAAGCTATTTTTCCGGCGTTGATCATTTGCATGCCCAGCAGCTGATGTCGCTATCGCCGTCACCGCTCTCACGTAAGGAGGTAGTAGAGGGTCGAAATCTCGAACGCCGCTCATCGTTACAATTCATCGAGATAAACATGAACCTGCTCAAGGTGCTGGGGACGGGTGAGTGCAGCATTGTCATTATACCAAATTGCTTCCACCACCCGTGCAGCTCTTGACCCTGGTACCCGGTGGAGCCTCAAGTCAACACTTGCGCACATGCCGAGGAGATTCACATGTCTGCGGCGCTAAGGTAGCTCACAAGTGCACATTATGACACGCGAACAGATAGCTCTTGGAGTGGATACTGACACCCCGAATGGATCTCCGTTGTGACTACAGAACTATACGGCGTAGCTAGCAGATTAGACTTCAGATCCATAAGGCTGAGGGTATCGCTTCTTAGTATTGTACACTCCGTGATCCACGACACCCGACACCCGATTCAGAAGCGCAAAGGGGTGCCACTCCAAGAGTGCGCGCCTCGTAGCGAACGGACTACGCAAATCAGCTCGACCGGCCAGACGGAATCGTCTGAATGATGCCGGACCGCAGCATATTTCTCATCGGCATGTAACGCACGTTGCATGCACTTTTGCGCAAGGCTAGGCGACGGCTACCGAAATTCCAATTCTTGCTAGAAGGACCTGCAGAAGCATAGCGCATCAAAACGACGGTCAGGTAGCTTACGAAAGTGTATCGCAGCTAGTTCCGCTGCACTGTTCGCTCGGTCGACGGTCACGCAACACCGCCATTCTATCTCGCGTCAGGAGAAAGGCCGGCCAGCAGCCATGCCACTGCTCATGAGTCAGATGCCCTTTTTTAGTTGTTTTGGGCGACGAACATTCAAGCATTCCCGAGCTACTTCGGATTCACATCCCTTCTGTGATTGCACACCTGCAATAGTCACATGGCGGGAGCGGCGATCTCGCGGAAACATTCGTAATAGCCTCCGATACGAGCATGGCACGGGATAGCGCCTGTGTGCAGAAGGTATATACTGAGGCCATGAACAGCTCAGTCATCATGGCATGCCCTGTCATCGCTAGGCCGGATACTGTCGAGCATTTTTGGACAGATAATACCGCAACACTGGATGGAGCAAAACCTAAGCAGCCAGGCGAAGTCAGCGGATGCAAGCAGAGACGATTTCAGTCGACCGGCCAATGCTTTAGTGATCAACGAGAACTGTAGGCTGCCCCCAGGACAGTTCATTAAACGCCGACGCTGACAAGTGCAACAGGGCAGGGAAAGAACGTACGTAAAGCGTCTTTTTATGCCATGTGTGAAGTGTTCCGGGGTTCACGCGTCGCACAGGATCCACAGGAACGAAGGCGGATTCAAAATCGGCTGAACCAAAGAGCCTTTCGGCAGCGTCAGCGGGCAGGGGAATCCTCCAAGGTCTATCATCGAAGAAGCGCGCCTGCCTCTCCATCACCAGCAGCGGATCGAAGCCGGATCCGCTCAGATGACTTGCGAGTGGATCCTCCAGCAGAGGAGAGCAAAGCGCATTGCAGTCGTTATCAAGTCGAGCCACGTGCCACCTCTGCTCCTGCCGCATCTCAGGGTTCAGCAGCGAGCAAAGACTTATTCTGGGATGAACTAGCCCGAACAATCAACCGGAATCTGGTCGCAGCGACTCTGACCAACGCGCAGCATCTAGGCCTTGATCTGGCGGCGCTCCAGTCTGGTACGTCCACCTACACCACCAGACCAAGCGCGAGGCAGGCACGTCCTTTGCCGCCGACATTAGTGCCTGTGGAGCTCCAGTTCCAGGTCGCTCACGACCCTATCATCGACACCCTTCCCCATTCTCGCCTCCGTTACAACATCCTGCACGCCATTGCCAGAGGTCAGCTCGATGCGGCGAGTCTGTCCAGGTCCATCAGAGCCTCAGGAGCTTTGAGACAGAGAGGTGAAGAGGGTTCACCGCGATTTGGGCTTGTGGTCTGGAGCGAACCGGAGCTGCTGGCAAGCTGGGAGCTATCGGAGGATTTCGTTCGGCGATTCGCCTTCTTGCTGGAGGGGTGCGAGGATCTTCTTGTCGCGACGAATGCCTGGAGAAGCAGGAGAGGCGAACGGCCAATTCGGATTGTGGCCTGAACTTGGGTTCCGGGCTGGCCACAAGAGGGTAATGTCTTTGCTGCGTTCTGAGCGTCTGGCGAGATCGTGCTATGTACTTTCAAACCCGGAAAAATATGCAACCGGTAGGAGGTACAGGCGGTAGGTAGCGAAAAGCATACACGAGAATCCATTTAGCATGGCAACTGACCCACCGTGTCCGTAGCATATGATGATTCTTTTCGCGATTTACCTTGAGTGACTAACACTGGGTTGTTTCGGCCTCTTTGATGCGCAAGGACAGACGGAGAGTAATGACAGCCTCGATCAAGCTGATATCTAGCTTCCTCCCCAAGCGTCGTGTGTTACAGCAGAGCATCGACAGTGCGAATCAGCGTGTTGAGGCGACTGTACTAAGCGAAGTTACACTGCAGAGCCATGCTGATGAGAAGACCTTGCCAGCTCGCCCCCAGGCCGCGGCGAGCTGCGACGGTGCTCAGACAGAAGGCTCCACCATACCATGTTACTTGGTCGGACTTTCACGAGCTTCGCTGTGAGATTCCATTGATACACGGCGAGCCTCATGGTTGCCTCAGGCGCAAGCTCGCATGACAGAGTGAAGTCCAGCGTTGCTCCAAATCCGGGCCTGCGACAGTGACCGTCGTGGGTTGATCCTTGAAAACCCGTCGCCCTACCTCCTAGCGCAGATCACTGAGCCCACCAACTCCCCTCGTCCCAGCTTGCTTGCCGGTTACCGTAATCGGTAATGCTGTATGATTTGTATTGGCATGGTGGTGATGCATGTATATCGCAGAGAACCATGCTGGGGAGGGCTGCCTTGGAGCGCGCGCGGGAATGCCGCTGCTCCCTGTATGATTAGTGCTTGTTGCACCGACGACTAGCTCTGCGGTCTTTGTGGAGAGCAGTATTTCCAACAGGGATGCTGTGGAGTCTTCATTACGATGGTTTGTGCGGCGTTTCATCTGCCGGCAGAAACAGAAACACGGACGCGCCTGGCGAATTGGATGTGGCTGTTTTGTGGTGCAACAGGGCAAGCATGGGTGACAGGGATATAGTTTGGGACTGTTACCAGAGGGGCTGGCTGGAGATTGCTAGTAGATTGGCTTCTAACGTGCCACGCGCGCATATCTGCTCCCATCTTGCATCCCACGCTTCTTCCTTCTTCCATACTACCACTATCTGCTTGTGACGGCCCTGAAGCGTGCAGGTGCTGCTGTGCTTCGAGCTCGTCACATAACATCAATGGGTCGAGGAGGCTCGAGCAAGATGCTGCAACGGGTTCATTGGCACCCGCGAAATTGACTTCCTGCCGCCCCGGATCAAGTCGCAGGCCTACATCGCGGAGAGAGCTCTCTATTGATCCGTTCGGTCGACTGAACGGGAAGGCAGCCAGCAATGGCTGTGCCCAGTCTGCCGCCTCCACCGCCAGCTGTCGGCGACGAGAGCTGGGATCGCGCCAATCGACCAGAGTCTCAGGTCGCGTCGGAGACGTATCAAAGTAGCCGCTCCAGCAAGAGGCAACGGTCGGTCAACCACGTCAAGGGACGCCCTGCGCACCCGGCGGTCATTAATTCCATTCTGGACTCGTTTGACACTCTCACGCTCCCGCACTACGTCCAGGCCAACGAGGCTTATTACGAATTGAGCAGCACGAAGGAGAAGTCCTCCAGGCCCGAATCGCCTGAAGAGGGGGCTCCCGTCGCCAGCGTACCGAACTCTCATAGCGGCTTCGGCATGGAGATGCTTGGCACGGCAGCCTCGGCCGGGACAATGGAGGATGACGCAGGGTCTATCGAGGCAGCACTGCCACCGAGCATACGCACGTCCAGGTCGCCGTCGGGATTGTCTCACTATGCGGCGCCATTGCCGCGGGGAGTCAATAGCGCCAGCGCCAGCAGCTTATTATTGCAAGCCCCGTCGCACACCAGCTCAGCGTCGAGTCTGATGAGCGGCAAGAGCAGTGGAAAGAATAAGCATAGCGCGGAGAGTTGGGTCAAGCCGCACAGCGGCGGTAATGAACCATCCACGACAAAGAAAGGAAAGGAACCAGAGGCAAGAAGCATGTCAGGCAGGAGCACATCGAGCAAGAGTCGAGGAGCCGAGAGGAGTCCTTCGCAAAGAAGCCGGCGAAGTCTGAGAAGAGTCAATTCGCAGGAGACTCTTCGGCCTGCTTTTGACGACTTCGACGGTCCAGTGGTTGCGGCAAGCCCGCGCGCATTGTCACGCGCCGAGCAGATCATCGCGCGGACGACTCCACCGTTGACGAACAGCAAGAAGCGGCTGTATCTGACGGACACTGTCAGTGAAGAGGGCGCGGATGACGAATCACCAGCGTCGACTTCAAGGACACCAGAAACGGAAGGGCGTGCAGACAGCAATCAATACCTGCCAACCGACAGTGGCCGTGATACCTCTGCGAATTTTGCAGCACATCGGATATCTCCTGCGAAGAGCCCCATCGGAGATTCCATACCAACAAGGACGTCTTCCCTGCGTCAGACCAGCAGCAGCCCAGCCGGTCGGAAGCGGGAGAAGAAGTCCAAGAGGCAAACCTTCTCGGGCAGCCAAGCGTCCAGCTCTAAATCCAGGCGTTCGCCGTCCATTCCCGAATCGACCTGGGCAGACTTGGGCGATGATGATGATACAGTCAAGCGTATCAAACAACTGAGGGAGCAGCGCAAGTCACGACTTGAGGAGCATAGACACTATCCCGTGCTTGAAGACATTCCGCCGTTGAGGACAGGCAACATCCCTGTCAGTGATCTGTCCATGCGGAAAAGTGAGGATACGAGGCGGGCAGCCCGCGCAAGGCCTGCACCTCATCGCGCGTCAACAGAGCCGCCAATAAAGGCGCACAAGCTTTTGGGCCTGAACGAGCAGGCCGCACAGAACTCCAGCTTAACTGGTCCAGTAGGAGATACGGCTGTCAGGGGCGCGAGCAAGTCTCCCGAAAGTGTTGATCTTCCTCTCTTGCGACTTCCTGACAAGCGCACGCTCGCGAATGGTCGACCGACGACGGCTAGCCCACCGACTCCACCACTGTCACTGGATTACTCCTACGCACAAATCGTCGACGCGCTACAAGGCGTGGATCGTGAGATCGCATCTCGGTGCAGACCGCACCAACGCCAGCGCTCCATGAGCTCAGTCGCGACTCATCGCATTGTTACTGACTTACCATCCACGCCTGATTTCTCACCCGGAGGACGTTTGCGACCAAGAAGCGCCGGTCGGGGGCGTAAGAAGGCCGTTGGGCAGCCGGATCTGACACAGGAACTGTTTGAGAGGCGCAAGAGCAGGCGCAAGTCAACGAGCGAGGCACGACGCGGTGCATGGCAGCCTGACGATGAAGATGCAGCCAAGCGCAGAAACAGTATCGAACATTCGGTCCAGGAATACCTATGCGCGCCGCGGCTAAGCAGGAAAGTGAGGCATCCCGAAACTGGTCGGCTGATCAGCTATTCAGAAGTTGGCGATCCGGAAGGATCTGCAGTATTTGTCTGTGTCGGGATGGGCTTGACGCGATACGTGACGGCCTTTTATGATGAGCTGGCCACGACCTTGCGCCTGCGTCTGATCACAGTGGATCGACCAGGCGTGGGCGGTAGCGAGCCGTACCCGTCGACGGATCGAACAGGACCACTAGGATGGCCTGATGATATATTGACCATATGCCAACAGCTTGGGATCACGAAGTTTAGCTTGCTAGCACATTCTGCCGGAGCCATATATGCCCTAGCCACAGCATTAATCCTGCCACATCTTGTGAATGGGAGAGTGCACCTCCTGGCTCCTTGGATACCACCGAGTCAGCTCGAGACAGTGCCAGCCATGGCTTCTGCGCCTCCAGCTGGTGTGCCTAGGAGTCAGCGCTTGTTGCGCGTACTTCCAACGTCTTTCTTTAAAGCAGCAAACTCGTCATTCATGACTGCGACTTCTGCGTCTCTGAAGCCGGTCAACAGGAAACAGCTCAATAACGCAGTGAGAGAGCGAGACCGCTCTCACGAGCATTCGCCTTCGCCTAGTGGTGCGCGGCGATCCTCCACATCTGCAAACCCGCCGGAATTCATTCGACGAGAGTCTATAATGCTCATGGATCAACTCATGCCTACGACCAACCCAGTCGAAAACTTCCCAGTACCTGTGCAGGAAGAGACAGAGGAGGAGATGGCGGACCTGAGGCGCAACTCGCTTGCTTTGAGCGCCACTGCCGGTCCGCTTGATCCTGGCCTTGTCTTCGCAAATGACGCGCTGAACGCTGCTGAGCACGCCGAGAAGGAACGGCAAACGGAGTACACCAAACGCTTGACCCAGCTCACGTGGGAACTTGCTACCCGCGACAGCAATCCTGCGACGGACCTCTTGGTGTGCTTGGAACGACACCGTGATGTTGGGTTTCAATATACCGACGTCGTACGCGAGATCGTCATCACACACGGGTCCGAGGACAAGCGCATTCCGGTCGCCAATGTGAAGTGGTTGGCCGATCAGATCAACACACGCGCGCTGACTGGCATGGCGAATCCGGACAAACCATTCGGACGTGCGCAAAGCCGCGACGGATGGGCAGATCAAAGATATTCACGTGGTGGGTGCGAAGTTCGCGTGCTCGAGGGTGAGGCGCATGGCTTGATGGCTTCAGCGCCGATCATGAGTGATGTGCTCACTGAAATCGCTGGATACTGGAATGGTGGCCTGTCGAAGGGTTTGGCCCTGTGAGGTGTGAGGTTGACATGGAGCATGGACAGAGTTTATAATATATAGCATGGTCTCTCCCACAGGACGGGAGGTGCATTGGAAGAGCAAGAAAGATACCCTCTCTGGCAGTATCGTATTGTGGAATAATACCTATGCTAATGTTGATGCCATGGCTGTGGCTCTAGACGTACTACATGTATCTATTGGTCATGTCGTGGTCATCTCAGCCAACATGGTACCGAAGCACCTTGACGTCTCTGATACGCGCAAGCAGGCCACATGAATCAGTGTGTAGGCTTATTTGTTTAGATGTTTGAGATGAAGCCAGGCTCATAAGGTAAGCTGTGACGCGCCTGACAGTGCCTGTCGATCAGGTTTCTCGTGCAACAGCTTGATCCCTGTCACCTCGGCTCGATTTCATTGCCTAGACAACGCCTGGAGTAAATAAGGTACTCTGGGTGCTTAGGTACGGCGAAGGTATTCAGTATGAGAGGAAATCCAGCTTCGGTGCGAACTGTTTGACTAGATCTGGTTACATTCTTCGACCATTACATCACGCTTCCCCATCAGTTGTCCAGACGGAGTCGTGGAGTGAGCTAGGAATATAATAAGCAAACGCTGGTGGTGGGGGAGGTGTGGCTGGTCCCAGCCATCTCAAGTGCGGCGCACCCAAGTCAACCAAGAAGTTGAACAACTTCCACAGACCTATTCTGCTCATCCTGCATGAGAGACAACCACACCTGTCGCTACTGATCGATTCCACCCTGCAGCCCCAGCGTGCGACCATCATCGGTCTGTCCTCGCTGCGAAGAGAAGGACGAACGGCCGTGGAGCTGTCTGTCGAAGAAGAAGTGGGGTAGACCTCTCTCTTCCCGCCTCTTGATCAGACACATTCCTCGCGCCCACGAGGGCACGACGGAGCCATGCGCGTCCACCTCGCCCCGAGACCGCTGTTGCAGCTCATCACCGCCATCCTACTGGCTCCGTCAGCACACGCCAATCCGGCCCCGACGCCAGCCGTGCTCGCCGGCTTCACCTTCAACGAGCTGTTTGCTCGATACGAATGCAGCGGCACATACTGTGGATACAGCAGTCAGCTGTGCTGCACAGGCGGATCGGCGTGCTATACCGACGCAAGCGACCAGGCGCAATGCGGCCCTGCCACCGCCACCGCCGCTGCTGCCGCCGGATCATGGCAGTACTTCACCACAACGTATGTTGAGACGGACCTGAGGACAATCACCAGCACGTACAGCTCGCAGATCTACACAGCTACCGCTGTTGCGACTGCCAGCTGCAACTATGCCCTCAACGAGAGTCCTTGCGGGAGCATTTGCTGCGCCAGCGGACAGTACTGTTATGTTGCAGGGCAGTGTCTTGCGGCAGGTGGTGGCAGCTCGGGCTACTACTCGACATACTACTCGACAATGACATCGACCATGGCCAACGGCGGCACCACCACGATCGTTGTGGGTGCAACGGCGACCGCTCCACTTCGAGCCACATCGTCTGGCGTCATGACCGTGACGTCGACTCGGAGCGCAACGACCACGATTCCGTTCGAGACGCCTGTGGCGACGGGTGCCAACATTACTCTTACGTCGACCAAAGCCGACCATAGCGGTCTGTCGGGCGGAGAGATCGCCGGAATAGTCATAGGCGTGCTTGTCGGGCTGGCCCTCATCGCGCTCATCTGCTTCTACTGCTGTCTCAAGGGCCTCTTGGACGGGTGTCTGGCGATATTCGGCCTTGGCGGACGCAGGAAGCGCAGGGTCACCGAGGTGGAAGAGTATGAGCGCAGACGTCACCACTCCTCAGGTGGAGGTGGCAGGACTTGGTACGGTGCGGCGAAGAGGCCGCCTACCCGTGTCAGCCGATACGACGAGAGGGATCGGAGGAACAATGGCAGCGGCAAGGGCTTGTTAGCGGTCGGGGGCGGTCTTGCGGCTCTGTGGGCACTTCTGGGGCTCAAGAGGCGAAGGAATGAGAACAACAGGAGGAGGAATGAGGAGAAGTACTCCGAGTACTCGTATGACAGCGAGTACTATTCATACACTAGTCCTAGTAAGTTCTGATCTGCGAGGTCCCCCAAGATCAGTCTGGGATAACGTACTGACTCTCCTCCAGGCAGCGCGAGCTCAGACGACAGAAGAACGAGAGACACTCGCCGCTCGCGGTCGAGGCGATGACGAGGATGAATGGCAGTAATGTAGATATGATAATCGTGCGAAAAGGAGGACTCCGACAGCACAGGTGCATCGGTACGTGCTCGTGTGGTTGATTGGTTGATTGATTCATGAAGCGACGCATGGCGACGGCGTTATCAGCATTGGTCGGCGGACGCCAGATGTGTAAATACCCCGGGCATCCATCCGCTCGGTCGACCTCAGAAAAACGTATATGCCTGCGCATTGGCGCTGAGCAAGATTCGCTTGGAGATTCTGGCGAAAGAAAGGGCTGCTGTTTGTTCGTCACAATCGTTTGCGGCTCTAGTACGGCCGCCGCCAAATCCGTGTCTTGTCGTCCCTCTACCCTCGAAGACTGCACTGAGCTCTTCGAGAAGTGTCCCGTAGCGTGACATCCAAACTCCAGTGTGCAGCAGACCCTCCTGGTGGCTGATCAAAGCATGATTTGGTAGCTATGTATCCTCTCCATGCCCTCCCTCCCCACGACCCCGTCGATCCTGGGGCCAGCCTCGCCAGCTTAATGGCCACAGTCGGTAACGCTACGCCCGAGTGCCAGGCGGCCGAAAACAAAGGGGATGCATCCCCTTGGTTCTACCGTCAGTCAGGTTGGAGCGACGGGCACACACCTCCTGATAACTACTACACCGATTGGATGCAGCATAGCGGAGACTAGCGGATGAACAGGATGCGAGTCGCTCCGGTCCATTTTCAGCTCGCGCATGACATCCGGCCAGGCGACCACGAATCTGGGTGACTTGGTCTGTGACGCAAGCAGGCGGGGAGGGAAGCATGGCATCTAGCACGATCGCTTTCAAGGATGGTGGGACTTCTGTAGATCATGTGCAAGCGGGCGAGCGAGCTCGCGGAAGAAGGAGATTTGGAAAGCGGTAGCTTGTCTGCCTTCCTGGAGTGGTTCGACCGTTCGAGGAGGCCCATCACGAAAATGTAGGTTGATTATGCTGGAAGAGTACTTGATCGGACGAAATGGGCTGCAAGTAAGTGGTGGATGTGTTCAGCATGGAGGGAAGCAGCCTGATCCACAGCCGAAGCTGGCAATGCTCGAACGCCACAGATGCGATGCATCCCCATTGAATACATCACGCTAACAAGCTGTTCATACCATACATCATGAGTCGCCACGGTCCGTAAATGAGTGAAAGCGGCATACCAGCTCATTCTCATCTCCAACCCACTCCATCTCCAAGGCAAGACTCTTAGGGCCGATAAGTGGCGGCGTTCGCAAGAGCGTCGAGGAGGAATCGGTTAGAAGTTGAGGCCAGGGTACCTGGCCCGCTTGCGACCACGAAGGGAGCCATAGGGATCGTTGGTGAAGCCGGAGCCGAAAGCGTCTGAGGCGCCGTCGTGAGTGGGTTGAGGAGCAGGGGAAGTGGTTGGACCACCTGATGAGACGACTCGTTGGGCGGGAGCGACGACGACTTGCTGTACTTCATGCCCAGCCTGCCCAGCGGCTTGCCCAGCTTGCTGAGCCCCTGTTGTGGTAGTGGTCACGACTTGTTGACCAGCCTGTCCAGCAGCCTCAGGAACTTTCTCGGCAGTCTCAACTACCTTTTGGCCTCCCTCGCCGGCACCATGAGCAGCTTCGGCGGCTGTAGCGCCCGCCGCAGCACCTGCACCAGCTAAAGTCTCGGGGGCGAACGAGACGCGGTTGCGTCCTTCCTCAATGCGGCGAGCAACTGTCCCACGACCGGAGTCGGCAGCAGATTCGACACCAGAGGCGACTGTGGCAGCTGTAGCTGCAGCGGCTGAAGGCGCTGTCTCAACTGTTTGGACCACTTCCTGCATGGGCTGATTGGCTTTGTGTGAAAGTATGGAGTTCAACATCGACTTTCTCGACCGAATACGTTTGGAGCAGCACAGACAACAGCAGACTCCCAGCAGCAGTGCAGCAAGCGTCGCACCTGAGGCGACTGCGAGAATGTTCCAGAGGAATGGATCGCTGTGGCCGCCGTGTCTTGCTTCCTTCTCACACTCTTCGCAACACGAACGCTTGTCCAAGCAGCTCTGGTGACCATGGCGCTCATGGAAGACCTCTTGGATGCGCTCAAAGACTTTGCGCTGGGCTTTGTCTGGAGGAGTCCAGTATGCAATGGTTTCTGTAGGCTTACCATGCATCACGGTGTTGCTGGAATACGCCGGCCAGTAGACGCCCTTCGTGGTTTGGCCCCAGTGTGCTCCAGTCAGGCTCGATGTCATAGTCACCCAGGCAGACTTCTGACACCCAGGTTCGCCGACGAGAGCTGGCATGATCGTCGTAATGTTCACCGGAATATGGTGGCGGAGCATACACATCTCCCAAGCACATTCGGTCTTGTTGTAGCCGCGCGAGTGCTTGACACACGAGCCTGGCGTAGGCATTGGATCCATGCGAGCAGCGGCGCGATAGTTGAACGGCGTGTAATTAGCGACCACAACCATTTCGTTACCAACGCGCTGCGTGTAATTCGTGATCGGTATGAGTAGCTCGTTGTGGCCAGTCGGTGACGCCCATATCATGAGCTCAGACACGGAAGGCGTCGCATTCTTGCCGCGTCTATGAACCTCTGCCGTGCGGGTGGCTGTAGCTGGTATGTGTCCGTGGACAGCGTGGGGATCATGGTAGCGACCTGGCCTGGAAGTGATCTGGGCGCCACGGCGTCGCACGCATATCAAGGCGTTCTTGATGGCCTCCAACCATGAGACATCTGCCTGCAAAGATATCGAAACGCGCCCAATTAGACCCCAGTCAAGTGTAGGAAACTCTGCACGTAGTTCGTGGTATTCCATGCCAATGATCCGGATCTCTTCAGCTGAGAAAGCGCCCTGCAGGATGGACTGGCAGTCATATCCCTGAGGCTGATCCGGAAACCAGCAGACCGATACTGGCGTGACAGGAACCTGAGCGGCGGGAGTGACATATACGATGGTGTTGCCGTATGTGCCAACCGTTCCGGTGATCGCAACGTCCGTCCCGTTGAGCATGGCATGGTACTCGCTGATCAGGTGAGGTGCCTGCCTGATAATGGTTCTGGTGATGGTCTTGTAGTAGGGAGACTCGGTGATTGTCTGGACGGCACTCTCTGTCGCAGTTTCGGTGAGGAAGACGCTGGAGACCTGGACAGTGGTGACTGTGCTAGTCATGACCGATGGAATGGTGGGCGGCTGAGGAGCTGGAACCATTGTCTGCGTTACTGTTTGATCCTCCAGAGTCACAGTCGTCGTGCTGGTGGCGACGACGCTGGATGTGTACGACGGCGTAACAGTCGAGCTTTCGCTGGTTGGTGCGCTTGATATGTACACTGTGGAGGTCGTATCGTAGTCGATGGTCGAGGTCACGGAGTCGGATATCGTTTGCGTATCCGTGGTAGCAGAAAGGCCACGTCCGTCAGTGACCCAAATGGAGCTGCCATTGACGTCCGTTGTACGGGTGGCTATGAAGGTGGTGCCAGACTCGGAGACGGTCTTCAACGACTGGCCCCAGATTAGATTGGCCAGAAGTATAACCAGTAAGGCCACGCAGGTACCCATCGTGGGCAACTGTGTCGTCAGGAGGTATCAAATGCAGCTGCGGTATCTGTCAAGAAGTTTTTACAAGTCTAGAGGGTGCCGAAGGACAACAGCGTGTCGCAGACTGCGGATGTTGTGGTCTGAGAGGAGAATCGGATGCTGTCTTGACTTCTTTAGAAGCAACCAAACAACTCCTGTGCTGCTGCCGTTGGAGAAGTGCCATGTGGCTGCCATGATCACAACGCTCTGTCCTGATCGTTCGTGAGATCAGATCTCAAGAGCCAAGAGGAAGTCGATGTCGTGGCAAGAGAAGATCTATGGACTGGGTCTAGAAGGCAAGCGCGAGCCGTACTGTCTCCGTTTGAGGAGGAGCGTTCTAGACTGTAGAGGGAAGCACGGGCGACGTGCGAGCAAGATAAGATCGGGCTTAGACAAAGTCGCGAGTGAATAATGATCTTTGTGATTATAGGTATGCGCTGGTTCAAGAGGACGCGTGGTGCCTGGAAGAAATGACCTATCAGACCCGAAATCGATTGCGCCTGTCACAGTATTCGGTACGCCTTGTGTACGAGAGACGAAGAGTCATCCTCACATGAGTTCGAAAGCATGGGGTATCATTCGCGAACGCCATCCCAAAAGATCTCGGACCACCCTCCAGCACCTCCACTCAGATCGAGGATACGCAACTATACCTCCGATCAAACCAGTCAAAACATCCTCCTCGATCGTAAGAGCCACAGTCACCTACCACACTCCAGTCAGCGGCCCCAACATCCCAAAATCCATCTGATACCCCGTAAACTTACCCAATTACCCCTATTTCCACCTCCTCAGCGTCCTCGTGACCGTAACTCTCTTCTTCCCATCAACCACCTCCTCCCTCCTCCTAACCTCCCACTCATACCTCCCCCTTGCACTCGCATCGCCCCTCTCCCTCGAGCTCTTCAGCACCGGCCTAGGATTCGAGATCCTGCGCCTCGAGGAAGAAGCTCCAGCATTCGTAGATTCGCCAGGGCGAGGCTGGCCGGGGAGGTTGAAGCGGACTTCTTTGCGCGGCATGCCTGCAGGTGTATGTATGTATCTGCGGCTTATGGTGTGCGTAAGGCGGACGATCGGAAGGGTGGGGTGCGGATCGTTGCGTTATTCCTGCGTAGGGGTCGTTGTACAGTTGCGGAGTCTGCGTCTGTTGTGATATGCTTTTGTGTGAGGATTGAGCCTTGGTCTGGACTGGTCTGGTAGCAAGGGGAGTTGTTTTTTGTGCCCCGGAAGACAAGATGTCCATAGGGAAAAGGTGGAGACGCAGCGAGAAGACTGCTTGAATTTTATAGAGCAAGTGTCTGACCACGAGAACTGCTGCCATGACAGGCGTGAGGGCGACTGCGGTGGCTATGTCTAACAATCATTAGTGAACCCCGAGCCACGCAGCCATCACGTCGGGTACTGGCGCACAGCCGTACACCTTGAAGTCAGTACCAAACTTGTTGCCTACCCAGTCCTCGGGCTCTCGGTGCTACAGTCAGCATGTTGTTCGTGCTCGCGTGCGAAACATGGCAGCTTCGGGTCTCATGTCCTATTGTCGAAATCGAACAACTATAGTCACCTATATTGTGTAAGCTAAACAAGCAGCCTCGGGGCAAAGGTCAGGACAGTCCTGCCTTAGCATGACTCGATTCCGTGAACATGGTGCTTATGGCAGAGCAAACATCTGGGCTTGGAATTATCGAGGCTCCCGAGGCCGTTGTGAGGCGGCCTCTGGACCTTTCGCAAAAGCATCGAGGATCTGCCAATCTTCGCGAAAAGGAGGGAAACAGTTGCATGGTCATATGCTCTCATGGTGCACATCGTGCCTTCGCACTGTATAACCACTAGCTGCTGTATAAGGCCATTGCCTTTGTCTCAGCCGCCACGTGGTCGTCGTGTCATCTCACACTTTCGACACACCGGCTCACACCTTCGCCGTTCCTGCTGAGCGGTCAGTCACTGGTTCCGGAATCCGAGCGAAGTGCCAAAATTACGCAAACATACCTAAGATGCCTTCCCAGGCCCTCAACTTGATCTTGCCATTGGGCTTCAGGTCCGGTGCCCCCTTCGTGTAGTTGCTTGCGACCCATTTCTTAACTTTGGCTGCCTCAGGCACATACCAATCAATATCGCCGTCCGAGAAGTTCAGAATGACAACAAAAGCCTCGCCGGCAGCGCTGAACCTCTTGTACGCAATGATTTTATGGCTTGTCTCATCCAACACATGATAGTCGCCATACACGAACACGTCTTTGTGCTCCTTGCGCTGAGCGAGCCCTCGCTTCCAGAACTGCAGCACACTCAGCTGCTCGTCGCTGTGATACTGCATCTGGGCCTCTGCATTCACACGTTCGTAATCAGTGTTGACGACCATCCAGGGCTCGATGTCCGGAGGGCAGAAACCAGCATTTGGCTTCGCGGACCACTGGACAGGAGTGCGGGCATGGTCTCTCGCTTTCTTTTGCAAGATCATGCGACCTTCCTCTTCTTTGCCAGCAGCCACCATTTTCTTGTAGTAGTTCTGCGATTCGATGTCCTTATACTCTCTAGGCGGAATTTCCGGACGCAGGTTTCGCATGCCCAATTCCTCGCCTTGATAGACGTACAGCGTACCAGCCAATGTTGTCTGCATCAAGCACAGGAGCTTTGCGCTCAGATGGCGGTCCACGTCATTGTCGGCTGTGTAGCGCGATACTGAGCGAGGGTTGTCGTGATTCTCGATAAAGACCGTATTCCAGCCGTCACGTTCCAACATCAAACGCTGGTACTTGGTGACGATCTTCCTAATATCAGACGGCTCCCAGTCATGGAGAGTGAGGCGGAAGCTACCCGGGACATTGTCAACATCGACTACATCGAAAATGAAAATCATTTCCAACTCCTTGCGGTCGGCGCCCACGACTTTCATGATCTCATCAGGATCCTTCACGAACGGCATCTCGCCTACAGTCATTGCGTCGTACTTTGACAAGACTTTGTCGTTCATTTCGCGCAGATACTCGTGCAAGTGTGGCCCGTTGGCGAAATATTTGGCCCCCACTTGATAGGGCGCTTCTGGGTCCTTGACCTCAGCGTCCGGGTACCCCTTGACTTTGCTGATGAGGTTGATGACATCCATGCGGAAGCCTGAGGCTCCGCGCTCGAGCCAGAACCGCAGCACATCGTGGACTGCCTCCCTGACCTCCGTGGTTCGCCAGTTGAGATCGGGTTGCTCTGGTGTGAAGAGCGAGAGATAGTACTCTTGTGTCTCCTCATCCCAAGTCCAGGCCGAGTTGGCCTCGCCGAGGATCTGACTCCAGTTGTTTGGCGGACGGCGGTTGCCATCCTCGTCATACTTCGCTGGCTGCCAGATGTACCAGTCTCGTTTTGGGTTCGTCTTACTGCTTCTTGACTCCTTGAACCAAGCATGCTGATCCGAGGTGTGATTGACCACCAGGTCCATCATCAGCTTCATGCCCCTCTTCTTGAGTTCCTTGATCAACTCATCGACATCTGCAAGCGTGCCGTACCTTGGATCGATGTCTTTGTAGTCCGAGATATCATATCCCATGTCGACCTGCGGGCTCTTGTACGCTGGGCTGAACCACACGATGTCCACACCCAGGTCCTTGAGATAGTCAAGCTTCTTGGTGATGCCTCTGATATCGCCCCATCCTGGCAGGTTACCAGCGCCTGTCGAAAGGAAAGAGGCCGGGTAGATCTGATAGACCACAGACTCCTTCCACCAGGCGTGCTTGGCCTGGGACCGGGCGATGGTGCCTATGGAGTTGCCCATGATGAGCGGACGCTGCGGTGCTGCGGTGCTGCGGTGTGTTGTCTGAGCGTAGACTGATCTGGGAACAGCTCCTGTATCTACAAAAACTTCGAGGGCCCTGACAACTGATGAGCAAGAGCAAGCACCTACCTCACCGAGCTCTCGCGCCTGCCTCCGAAAGTCCCTCCGTGAGCTGCGCCTGCATCATCGTCTAATGCGTCATCGCTCTCATGTGCCCGCGACGGTCTCGCGACCTCAGCATCACGCCCGCCAAATCTACATGCAGACATGATGCAAGTATGAACTTGTTGGTCTACATGTAGGTACATACCGGCAACGCGCTTGAAGGCAGATGTGAGAGCGCAAATGCACGCACTTACAGGGTTGAGCTAGCTTTGCAGGGATCCGTGCGATTGGTTGCTGGGGCGTCCGCGTTGGTCCAAACAGAGGGCCCCACCACTCTCTCGGCCATGTCTTGTTGGACTTGCACCCAGTGTGCAACGGGCTCGACAAAGTCATGAGTTATAAGTGTACCGATCATTGGAGACAACATATCAGGTGAAACTACACAACATATGAGTGAGCCACGACGAGCGCAATTGCCACGAGCGAGAGATAGCTTCGTCGCCTGGGATTAAGGTCCTGGGACCAAGGAAAAGCAGCCCTTGGAAGCCCAGTATAGCCAGTCGATCCAACTCGAGTCCGAACAATGCGGCCTTCATCAGTCCTCCTCCTTGCCTCGACAGCGACGGCCTTCTCACTGCCAGACCTGCAACCCTTCTTTAACGCCTTACCCATCAGCCTCCAAGACTACATCCCTACGACCATCCCCAACAACACGATCATCGAGGACGAAACCCACCAACTCCTGAAGAGATCCACCAGCTGCCCCAACGGCTTCAAGTCCTGCTCCAATCTCGGTGCCGCGAACCTCTGTTGCGCATCACAAGCGGTGTGTAGCGCAGACTATGCCGGAAATGTCGCCTGTTGTCCCAGTGGAGCCGCGTGCACGGGGTCGGTTGCGGGCATCGTTACAGCCGGGACGGTGAGCAATGGATATGTGGTGGGAGGGGCGGGGACGGCGACGGAGGTGAGCGCGAGTACGAGTACAAGCGGGACTGGGACTGGGACCGCGGCAACTACGACGACAACGACCGGCTTGGCAACAGGTTCTGGGTTCATTCTGAGTGGGAGCAGTACCGTAGCTACTGTGGGCAGTGGTGCGAGGAGGATTGGGGAAGTGGTGAGTGATCGCCTTTGTAGGAGTGGATTACAACACGCTGACACGGAGATCTAGCCATTGGTCATACGGACAATCATACGAGCGTTGGAGTTCCTGCCTAGGTGGCTGTACTGAGTCGGCAAGCAATGTGGATACTGTACACCAGAAAGAGCCCTGCAGAGTGCTGTAAATAGACAATACGGATAAAAGACATACGACGAAGAGACGAATGTTCGGGCGCGACGGCTTCGCTGTTGATGGCGACGACAATTTTCAACACAAGTTACGCACACCGCAGATGCGCTGGATTTTGGAGGCTGTTCCACTGAATAGGCCCTTGTTGGTCTAGTGAGTCAAATTCATCAAATGTTCAACGGCGTTCGTGGCTTAGGCGAGGAGAGATGCAGGCCTGAGTGCATATCTTGCTCATCCATTATTATTGCGACTCGACTCGACGACGTGAGGTACTCGGATACATGTACATTTCTCAAAATGTTCGGCCTCTAAATCCTCGGTCGTCGCTCTCCTGGTCGGCCAGTGATACCTGTTACAATATTACCAATTAGTAGATGAGATTCTCGGCGACTACATGTAGTAGTACTGAGGCTAGCACTGCGCCGGACCGGTGAAAAGCTGCTGGCCAAGTTCTGCCAGTGCTTGGCAAGTGCTCCGCATGGACAGCATGCAACACATTATTCACCTCCAGGTGTTACCTGATTCTCTAAATGGTCGTTCGACGGTCTTCGCGGCCATTCCAGTCAAGTCGACCCAGCTGGAGGCAGTCTCGCCATTACTCGTAGGCGTAGCAAGCATCACATCATCCTCACGGCTGTAATATGGTGGTTGGGAAGACGGAGCGGGATCAGAGGTCAGATCTTGACTGTCCGCCGGCTCAGATACGGTTTCAGCCGCTTCAACTTGAGGTCAGGGGATCCATGTTCGCGGATTCCGTGGAGCGAAGGCGTGGCGAATACATGTATCTGATGTCGGAAAGTAGGACTTCATTCTAGAGAGCATCTAGACGCGAGCTCAGAGTTGAGCGGCGGCGCCTAGACCAGATGTTTGACGGCCATTGACCTGGCCGGCGGGCGGAGATCGTCGGTGTCCTCGTTCGTGGAGTACAGGTCGCTGTGCTTCCCGTCGTTTGACTTCTCACGCGCTCCACTCAGCGCGGGCTGAATGCCCCGCTATCAACCAGCACAAAGCCTTGTGATACGCCAGAGGGGAACAATGCATCTACAGACTACAGGAAGGCGGCACAGCGGGCTGAGTACTTGTGCGCCACGCGAGAGAATTCATGCAATGCCATGCAGGTTTGGACAATCATTTCTACATATCGCCCCCTCCCGCTCTGCCCTATACCGTCTTTACATAGCGTGGGTCCCACGCCTCACACCACGAGCACGCCGTCCCGAAGCAAGTGCTCGAGAACAACGTAACGTCCCAAAAGTCAGCTCGACAACCTTGCACCGAATCGCGTTTAAAGACTACAATTCTACGTCAGCCCACACGACCTTTCCTTCCTCGACATCTAGCCGCATCATTGCATCTCGCGCAAGAAGCCGCAGTGTTACTCCAATACCGCAATCAATGCTAGAGGCGGTCACAGGCATCAATCCACTCTTCTACTGCGTCTTCGTACGCTCCATCCGTTCGATCAAATGGCGTTAGGACTCGGTTCGAAGCCAGGCGCCCTCGGAGGCGCCTACGACACAGAAACCAAGACCGACGCTTCTCCAGAATTCGGCCAGCAGGGCTACTACGATGGTTTCTCGCCCGACGCGGAAGCCGCAGAGAAGGGAGGTAGGCGCGGCACTGGATCTGTGGGTGGCCGCAAGATGAGCAGAATCGACCGGCCTGTCACGAAATCTATATCGGAGTCGCTTGCGGGCAGAGGAGCGCCCATGGGTGACGATGATGAGTCGGACGCGAGTGTCTCGGTTGGCAAGCAGATGGAGATGGAGGCGGGCAATGCGATCAAGTACAGGACTTGCAGCTGGTACAAGACAGCGGCGCTGCTGTTCTCGGAATACATCTGCTTGGCTATCATGTCCTTCCCGTACTCTTACTCGGTGCTGGGTTTAGTTCCTGGCCTGATCCTGACGTTTGTGGTCGCTGGGCTTGTGCTATACACTTCCTTGCTAGTCTGGTACGTCGTCGATCACAATGCGACGACAGTGATTACAACGCGCTAACGAAGTACAGGGAGTTTTGTCTTCGCCACCCAGAAGTCAAGGATGTCTGCGACATTGGCCAAATGCTGTTCTGGAATCAGCGATGGGCTTGGTGGCTTACGGCCGTCATGTTCATACTGAACAATACCCTCATCCAAGGTTTGCACTGTTTGACGGGTGCCAAGTACTTAAACACCATGACGAACAATAACAGCGGGGTCTGCTCAGTCGCTTTCTCGATCGTCGTCGCTATGATCTGCTGGGTCGCTTCTCTACCTAGGACCTTCAGTACTCTCGCCAAGCTCGGCACGGCCAGTGCATTCTTCACCTTCATCTCTGTGCTCCTGGCCACCATTTTTGCTGGCATTGAGGCCCACCCTGGCGGTGTCGCGGGAGAGAAGTGGCCTTCGCTTGGACCTCCCAGTGTGTGGGCCATCCCCCCTACGGGCACTTCATTCGTATCGGGCATGAGTGCGTTCATGAACATCAGCTATACCTTCATCGGCCAGATCACGATCCCGTCCTTCATTGCTGAGATGAAGGAGCCGAAGGATTTTCCGAAGGCGCTGTGGGCCGTCACCATTGCAGAAGTCGTTCTGTTCTCACTGGTAGGCTCGATCATCTACGCATACACTGGCACCAACTACAACACTGCACCGGCCTTCGGTTCGCTCGGCAACGAGGTTTTCAAGAAGGTCTCCTTCAGCTTCATGATTCCGACGATTATCTTCCTGGGCGTGCTCTACGCTTCGGTATCCGCGCGGTTCATCTTCTTCCGTCTTTTTGCCGGCACACGCCATCTGGGCAACAACACAGTTGTCGGCTGGGCCGGCTGGGCAGGAATTCTGCTTTGTACGTGGATTGGAGCCTTTATCATCGCCGAAGTCATTCCTTTCTTCAGCGACCTGCTGTCGTTGATGTCCTCGCTCTTCGACAGTTTCTTCGGCTTCATTTTCTGGGGTGTCGCCTACATTCGTATGAGGAAAGCTGATTATGGCAACGGCTACATCACGTCCAGAGGTTTCCGCAGTATCTTCGGCTTCTGCTTCAACATTGTGCTGATCATGATTGGACTGCTGTTTCTGAGTGCGGGCACGTATGCCAGTGTCGAGAGCATCATCCAAGGGTACGAGGCTGGAAGCTTCGGCGGTGCATTCTCGTGCGCTCCAAATGGGTTGTAGATACGAAGATGTTGGCCTGGTTCCATGGCAGGTTGGGGTTTTGCCTATGATAACAGAATGCCAATAACGACGGTACACGAGCTATGGCAGCTAGAAATCAGTACAGATATCTTGGATCACAGACCTTACATCAACTGGCCTTACTCACTTGGCAATAATGTCCTGAATGTCAGCAACCGCACGCGCCGGGGTCTTGTGTATCGAACGTCTTTACTGCGCGCGTCCTTGTGCCTCTGTCCTTGACTACACTATGCCCGGACAGGCACGTAAAAGCTCTGCTGAGCCTCAGCCAAAGAAGGCCAATTTCAGTAGATTGACAATTACTATAGTAACTAGTAATTACTATTCGTTATATAGTGATAATTTGGACACCAGCTAGCGTTGCCAGCACGTCCACGAATGAGAGAGAGACCGACGAGCTTCAGTGCCCAGGCTTGGGCAGGGTCTACGGGCGTGCCTTCCCCTTTCGTCGTTGGGCTCTAAGTAATGACTCGACCGAGTGCAAACCATCAAGATATATCCTCGCTTGTGGCCGGTATGCGAAATATTGGTTGTCTTTCGAATACCCCGCCAATGATAGCCCCACCAGAGCTCTCTGACGTAGCTGTCGATCCCGAATGGCATGAACACTTCAATTCAAACAAATTCTTCGAACTCCACGAACTTGTAGTCCGGGAGTCGACACAGATACAAGATGGCAGGTCTTACAGACTATATCGACTTCTCGCAGCCTTCGCTGTACAGTACGGTCGCCCTTCATGCTCTCGTTGTACCTCAAGTATCCCAGCTAACTCATAGAGCAAATAGTCGCAGCAGGCGCCATCCTCTTCAACCCGACTTTCTGGAACACAGTCGCCCGCCTCGAATACAACAATAAGACCCTCACCAAACTGGCAGGCGGAAATCGCCTCTACGGCTGCTATGGTCTTGCCGTCACAATCTTCGTCCTGGGTCTGATCCGGGACGCACTGTACGAGCGTGCTCTACGTGCTCAGCCATCACATCCGGCCCTCTTTACGTTCTTCAGCCAAGCACTAGCGTTTGGGCTGGTAGCCAGCGGCAACGTGCTGGTCCTCAGCTCCATGTGGGCACTTGGTATCACTGGCACATATCTGGGCGACTACTTTGGCATCCTGATGGACGAGATGGTTACTGGATTCCCCTTTAACGTCACAGATGCGCCTATGTATTACGGCTCTACGATGAGCTTCTTGGGCACGGCGCTGTGGTATGGGAAGCCAGCGGGAATTCTGCTGACTGCGCTGGTGTTTACGGTCTACAAGGTTGCACTGAGCTTTGAGGATCCGTTCACGGCAGGCATCTATGCGAAGAGGGAGAGGGAGATGGCCGCGAAGGGGCAGGGGCCGGGCAATGCTCCGAAGGGAGGCAGTGTAGGTCCCAGAGGTGGTGTGGTTGAGCCCAAGGGCGGGAAGACTGGACCGAAGCTGCAGTAAGCTTGGGAAGAAGTGTGCACACTGAGGGGATAGAGTCGACAAGAGTGAGCGGCATGGATCCGTGCCTTGCAAGAGCAGGGAGACGTGATAGATTGCGTGAGATACCCAGGCGAGCAGAGCTCTTCAACACGAGCGTTGGCGTTTTAGGAGCACCTACGGTGTGGTGTTGGTTTTACAAGAAAAGTTGGGTTCCACTGGTACTGACGATGGTCAACAAGTTCCGGTCGTAAGTTGTAGTCAGTCATTCCGAACATTGGAATTACGGGAAAGGATTGTGTCAGTCTCATGCCAGAGCAGTGCGAAGTAGATCAGGCTATCATGTCCGTCTACACTACTGCGCTACCTCCTACCTATGTAGCTAGCTGTGTCAAGGTTATGCGCAATGTATGCTGCCATGCAAGCAGGGATGGTTTATGACCGGAAAAATGGATAATGAATACCTGTCACATTACTAGGTCTCATGAGCTTGCTAATGCACGCAACGGGCATCTTCTGCTATCACTATTGCTTCGTTGAGGCTTAGCTCATTATGAATCTGTGACCGACACCAACCCTGATGAATGGTGATGCATATGTATCTGTGTACTTACATATGATGAAAACCTTATTAGAGACGTGGCCATCCCTGCGCCAACCCTAGTCTCATCAGGTACCCGTGCTGACATTCTTGGCTGCCCTTTCTGCGAGACGACAGTCCTTTTCTTGGTCGTTCTGCCATCTCGAACAGTGCCAGCTGCGTGTCTACAGCACTGCTCTCGTGGTCCGTATCGCGGCAGGTTATCCCGATGCCACGCGTCGAACAACAGTGGTGTGGTTTCACGACGCATGGCCTTGCGTGGCCCAGTACGGTAGTACGAATACTCATCTTGACGTCCGCACACAACATGAAAGGCCATCATGGATCTGGCTCCCGTTCGCTGCTTCCTCGAATACGGTCTTAAAACGGCAAATCCACCGTGCCCCGTTTTACCCAGTGCCGCCACCGCGGTACCGCGGTGCATGCTTACCTTACCTAAAAACAACGACCGGGGGTAACATACGGTAGTAGACAATAATAACAATGGGACCTCGTTGAAGATTTCTAAAAGGCGTGCAGCATGCCCAATAGGTGCCAGTCTAGAGAAATGAAGAGGGTGAGGTATAGACGGTCAGGTTTGACAACTTATCTGCGAGTGAGGCGACCCAGTCCAACATCCATCCGAGACAACAAGGTCGTTTCCCTGGACAGTCTTCGGCTATGATGCTACTTCGCCATTTCTTTGTGGCTGACTTTTTCGGGCTTAACAATAATCATAAATCCGACCTCTCGCTGAACTCGTCGGTCATGCGGAGCCCAAACCGACGTAGGTGCCGCATATCCGATGAACCACAGTAGTCGCGGGCGGTGGGTGTTACACGAATAGATGGTTAGAAATCAGTCGGTAAGTGCGAAAAACGACGTTTCTCATCTTCCATCCCCTTTCCCATGTCGTTCACTTTGAGACTTTGAGCCGCAGCACCCCCTGTGAGAGCTCCAGACCTGAGAGGCAGAAGAGAGTGGGCGTCCTTCACTAGGCATTGGACGAGGCGAGGTAACTCGTGAAGCCGACAAGCCGCGGCAATAATATCGAACAGGCAAAAGCGAGGAGGACAGCACAACCATGGATACACTCGAGCGCATACTCTCACGGCCTGTCGCGAAGCCATATCGAAGCCACAAGGTCAAGGATGCAGAACGGCCATACCTCAACGAAAATGGTCTGCTCGACTTTGCGCCAGACGACATCGAGAACCCGAAGAACTGGTCTATGCCACGGAGATGGTACATCACCATCATCTCCATCTTCCTGGTTGTCAACGCCACATTCGCCTCCAGTAGTCCATCAGGATGCTTAGACAGTATAGCAGAAGAGCTGCACGTCTCGACTGAGGCAGCGGGGCTCGTCATCACCACGTTCTTGCTTGGATACTGTGCTGGACCGTTGATGTGGGCGCCCTTGAGCGAGTTCTATGGCAGAAGGTGGATATTCTACTTTACGTTTGTGGCGTACTTCGCCTTCAACTTTCTGTGCGCCTTCACGCCCAATTTTGCCGGGTTGCTCGTGGGCAGGTTCTTGACTGGCACGTTTGCGGCGGCAGCTTTGAGCAATGCGCCTGGTGTCTTGGCTGACATCTGGGGTCCGGTCGAGCGAGGCAATGCGATGGCACTTTTCTCCATGATGACATTCATCGGTCCGGCTCTAGGTCCCGTCATCAGTGGATTCTTAGAGCTCAAAGAAAACTGGCGCTGGAACTTTTACGTGCTGATATGGCTGGCGGCCTTTACTGTAATCATAATGTTTACGATCCCGGAGACGCTGCCAAGCCAAGTCTTGCTGAACAAGGCGAGAAGAATCCGGCGCGCCAAGGTTCCTGGCTACGAGAACGTCCAAGCACCGGTTGAGGCAACCGATCGAACGTTAGCAGGCCTCTTCAAAGCCGCCCTGACACGACCCTGGATCATTCTTTTCGACACCATCTCCTTCCTGGTTGCGATCTACCTGAGTATGGTCTACATGCTCTTGTACATGCTCTTCACGATCTACCCCATCATCTTCCAAGAGAAGCGCGGCTGGAACGCAGGCGTCGGCGAGCTCCCTTTGATTGGCACCGTAATCGGTGCCTGCATTGGCGGCGCCATTATCTTCTACGTTTCGAGCCAGGACAGGAAGAAGATACTTGCTGGTGAGCCCAGAAGACCCGAGGACCGTTTACCGGTCGCTATGGCCGGTGGTGTACTATTCCCTATCACCATGTTCTGGTTCGCTTGGAGTGGAGAGTACAACAGCGTACCCTGGATCGTGCCAACACTTGCCGGTGTCTTCCTGGCGGCGAGCATCATGATGATCTTCGTGGCTTACCTCAACTACTTGACGGACAGCTACCTGATGTACGCCGCCTCTGCTCTGGCTGCAAACACGGTGGCGCGTAGCGCATGTGGAGCCGCGGCGCCCTTGTTCACGACGTACATGTTCGACTCACTAGGTGTCGGCGGCGGCGGCTCTTTGATCGGAGGCGTCGCTTGTCTGCTTGCGCCCATCCCGTTCATCTTCTATCGCTACGGCGAGCCCATCCGCAAAAAGTCCAAGTTCGCCCCTACGGACACAACGGTCAAGCATCGGGATGAAGAGGATGGCGGGAGGCCGGAGAGCGACTCAGACAGGGAATGGAGCAGCACGGATGAGGATCTTGAGCGTGCTCTTGATGAGGAGATGGGTGTTCCCAGTGCGGAGGATCTGGAAAAGATGGTAAGTCCTTTACAGATCTCATGTGGCAGCTCCTGGTATCTGACAGTTTTCCCGCAGGTCGAGAGGATCAAACGGCATAGCCAGCCGGCTGCGGAGACTGAAGGACACGATGCATACTTGGATCATCATGGGTTCGAGAAGGCGGAGTAAGAGATGGGTTCATGACAGCGTGCATATTTTTTGAGTAGCGATTCGAGCGGCATATTGCATAGGTATGATCAGCATTACAGAACCGACGCGACGGGAGACGATCGTGAGCCTAGCAAGCAGAAATTAGAAGATGATGTACCAGCACCCCTGCTTCTTCATGCCACCTCCGTTTTGGGTATCGCTGCTTTCGCTTTCCATCTGCATCCAAGGACATTTTGGAAGACACCTGATTGGCTCGCTTGACCAGGACGCTAGCCTCTTCGGGCCTCTCCCCATCCGTTTCTTCCTCTTGTGCCTTTTACGACAATACTTGTTCATCGACGTAACGGCCAGTATGACCACTTGTATCGCGCGCGACCATCACAGCCGTCGATGACCATGTGACTGTTATCAAAAAAAAAGGTCCGATAACATGCCCACCGCCCACGACCTCACAACCGCCTACCGCCACCTCCTCCGGCACTCCCTCCGCGCAGTCCAGTACTCCAAACCCGCCCGCTACGTCGTGCGCGACCGCCTACGCAACGGCTTCCGCTCCTCCACCCCGGACCATTTCGACGCCGCCAAGGTGCAACGGACGCTGGAGTTTCTGGACGGAGCCGCGAGAGCGAAAGGCCTGGAGCATAGATTGGTGAAGAATTTCTGTCATGTGTGGTGGGAGCGGGGGAGGCTGGGTCGCGGAAATGTGTAAGTGTTCATTTTCTTCTTCATTTCTGGCTGCTGGTGAGGTGGTGATTTTCGGGGTTGGGGTGTCTTTTGCTGACGGATGCGATCTCGATTTGAAGGGATAAGAGGGCGAAGCTGTTGAGGGATATGGCTTATGAGGAGTTTGATCGGGCGGTGGAGGGTCTGAATGAGAGTTTGGCGCTGTGCATTAGGTGATGGTCTGCTTTGACGGTCTTGACAATCGGACTGAGCTGGTGGAACCCGGGGAAACCCGGGGATTGAACTGTTGTCCTACGAAAGGGATCCTGAGCTGGCATGAAAAGGCAATGGCTGGAACACTATCCAGTCTTGTCGTGGAAGGGCGGCATTGTCGACTGGGTCCGTCTCATTACGCTGGTCCTCGTTTCTCAGTTCGACGGCACTGCGTATCGTTGTTACGGACTCAGCTGGACTCCTAAAGAGTCGCGCTCAAGTGGAAACTCGACGGCTGAGCCGCTGGACTAGTTTGAAGCCACAATCTGGTATATCATGGACGAGTAAGAATGCTGAGTGCTGGTACCTTCCACTTGCCGTGGAGGTTGTGTACCATTCTGGATTTTTTGCTCCCAAAATAGAGGTCGCATGCTGTCGTCAGACTACAAATACAGACCGGCCGACGCCTCGCTTGACATCACGATTCCCAAGCAGCAGCAAATACTTCTCTGCAATCTCGACGTCTTTTCATAGAGACACACGCCAGAGTGGCCACTACACCTCATTTCCCACCGCAAGCCGGCTGCTCGCCCGTCTCGACCTCGGAAACATAGCCGCTATCCCTCCTCTCCGCACCATCACCCGAGTCCGTCAACCCATCTCCACCACTCACAAACCACACCCCGGCCCTCACAATCTTCAACACCACCTCGATCTCCTCCTCACTCCTCGGCGCATATATCATAACAAAGTTGCCCGGCACAAACCGCTCAAAAAACCCGCCCCTCGCGATTGGATGGCGCTCGCCCCAACCCGCCGCAAGCACCTCCTTAGCATCCGCCGGATGCAGCGTCATATGCATCGATCCATCGGAAGGATGCGTGTGCACAATCTCCCCGCCACACGTGCGCTTAGCCGGCACCACGGAGAAAAGCCCCGTCCCATGCTTCTCGAAACACGACGTCCCAATCTCCAGCCCTTGCTCCGACCGCCCCATCTCCTCAATCTCAGCCCTCAACCGCTCGAAAATCTCCGGACTCGCCTTCTGCGTGACCTGCCTGTGCGGCGCAATGCCCCTCGTGCAAGGGCGCGGTGCCTTGCGCTTGGGGAGGTCGACGAGGTAGCCTGGTTTCCCCATGAAGCGAGTAGGCGTGGGTCCGGGTTTGTAGGGGTCGTGAAGGGCGAAGAGGCTGAGGAGCTCGACGCGGAGGAAGCCCAGGATCGTGGCGGGAGTGCCTCCGGGGCCGAGGGAGAGGAAGGCGAGCCAGTCGCTCCAGAGCCAGAGCATGAGGGTCAGGATGAAGGCGAGGGCGGTGAAGACCATGCAGACTTCGAGGGTTGTGCCGCTTAGCTGGGGGACGGGGCTGGATGGGTAAGCCATGCTGTTGATGCTGTGTGAGGCTGTCGGTGATGGATATGGTCCGGTGTCGCTGAGTGTGTTGTTCTTTCCCTCGCCCTCAACGCTCGAAGGTCGTTGCCCGAGTGAAAAGATTCCCGAAATGCTGATTCCAGTGAAATGCAAGCGATGTCGTCGGTCTCAGGCTCCCAGGTTATTATCTCACAAAGACCCCCCCTCTCTTCCCTTGCCAACGAAGTGCATGTATGTGTAGTAGTACCACGTCCGCCGAGAAAGGCATGTGCGACTGCGACTAAAAAGCGATTCCCCCCCAAGCAGGAACGAACGCGCCATCCAGCCAATGAAAATCGATCGTGCGACCCGACACTTCCCCTTGCATGTGTCCCCTTCCGACGTACGTAGCCATTGCATCACAGGCAGAAGGAGAGAAATTACTTCGGCTGATGAGGAGAGGGTCAGCAGTAATGGACTGGCAGAAAAGGCATGTGAAGGACTCAACGTCTTGGTCATGAGCATCATTGCGCGGTCATGTTGTGGGGGTGGATCCTCGAGATCCATCGGGTGGTTTGGTTCGTCTCGTGGACAAACGGTGTAATAAGTGTTGTGCATGTGTGGGCGATGCTCTGCAGGTGCATGAGGCGTAGGCACGGCGTACAGTGCCTTGGCTGAGCAGCTCCACGCCCGCAGAGAAGCGTCTTGGTGCTACTGGTGTGGGTAAAACAATTGAGAAAACCAACAGTCAGTACAGGGCAGCAGCATGAACGCGGCTCTGAAGCCTCTATATCTATTCCCAAACAATCAAAGAAAAATCGCAGCAGAAATCCCCGACCCCCCATCCCTCCCGACCTACTGACTAGTATACAACCTCGCCATCCCCTTCGCCCCCTTAGGCTCAATGAACAGCGCCTCAGCCTCCACCAACCTCTTCCCCTCTCCCACCCCACCATCCGGATCCAAAACCTCGATCCAACCTTCCACCCACGCCTTCCGGCCTTCCACCTTGGTCGTCCGCGCCCTGAGCACCACATAACTATCCGCGGGACAAGGCACGCGATAATCAATCTTCAAGCTCGCCGTCACGCCCACTTTGTTCGGCAGCGCGGGGAAACACGCGCGGGCCAGCCCTTCGTCCAGCATCGTCGCGAGCATGCCGCCGTGCACGATGCCCGGGTGGCCGCAGAGACCGGGACCGAGGTGGGAGATCTGTGTGAGGCTGGGGAGGTCGGCGGAGGTGTCTACGAATTGGAGGGGGGGGACCTCGACTTTGCCTCCGCCCATGAGGGCGCCGCCTGTGAGGTTGTGTGGGCGCATGGCGGGGGGGATTTTGAGGTGGGGTCGGCTTTCCGTCACGCCCTCGGCTTCACGCAATCGCTTCGCGAGAGGGTGGTTGACAATGTGTTCGTTGATTTCTTTCTGTTTTTCTGTGTCCGGCTCGAAGAGGGTGAGGGTTTGGGCGTCAGAGGGGGGGTGGATGAAGCCGTTGACGGAGTCTGAGACGGGCGCCGTCGCCATGACGAAACCGCCGGTCAGGCAGAGGAAGAAGAGTGAAGCTGAAAGGAGAAAGCGTGCGCCTCGCCTTCCCGGTGCGAAAGCTGCTTCTGGTGGTTGTGTGGAGGAAGGACTCGCACTCGTGGTATTCACCACCGATGCCGCCTCACCCGAAGTGTATCTCACCCCTCTCCCTTTCGCAAGAACACCTCTTCCAACTACGTATACACCAATCTCAGACTTCGCCGTTGGCCAAGCCCGCCTCAGGCTCTTATCTGCCGCTGTCTTACTCGCTCCTTGACTCGAAAACGCACGGCGGACGATCTCCGACCTGACCTCCGATGTACACGCAAACAGCAATCTCTTGGAAGCGGAGTATGAAAGCATGATTGATGACGGCTGACCAAGGCTTGCAAAGTGCTCTGGCGTGGTTGAGGCTTTGGTCCGGCATTTGGCGTTGCGGAACCCGACGAGCCGTTTCGAGCCGAGCCCGGCTCCGAGAGAAGTCCATCCTAGACTCGACCAGAACGTGGACAGCTTGTTCTGGACAGCTGCTCAGAGCAAAGAGATCAGGTGAATGGCGATACGATTCTGGTTGTATCTTCTATTTTTACTGATTTCTGTGGCTCACTTATACAGTCCTGCCGAGCCCTGGCGTACTTGACCTCAAATCCCAATCCAATGCCCTCCGTTTCCAATACGCAACCACCCGACCCAAGGAAAGCTGTATGCGATCAAGCACTCATGTCGTTATCACAGCCGCCACACTCGCCCGTGTCCAGAAGAGCCCACAACGCCGTCGCTCGAAACGCTCAAAAACACTCATCACACTCCAGGAGCGAGAGACCGTCCATGCCAATGAAAATCGCGCCACATACTCAAACCCAATTCACCTCACCAGTCGATCATCCATACTCTGCCGGCGCTTCACCCCTTCCCGCTTCGTCTGCTCATGCACCCACTGAGAAATGTCCAACTCAGGCGTATACCACGAATCAGTGATCTCGACCGCCTCTTCGCCATCGGCCATGGGCTGAGCGTATCTGGAATCGCCAGTCCGAGGCGACGTAGCTAGTATTCGCGTGCTGAGGAAATCGCCATCCTTGCATACGATCGGCGACCGTCGTCCCACGCGATCACGACCGTTCGTGGATCCACCGTCCGAACTAGTGTATCTGCCTACTCGCGCGCCTACCCAGAAGTTATCTTTAGGTGTTTCGGCCTGGGTATAAAAGTCGTTCGGCTCCACTTCTGCTGCAATAAGACTGTCGGACAAGATGGTTGAAAGCTGCGGGCGGGATAACGCCCTACGTATGGGCTGTGATGGTTTCTGCAAAGGCTCTGGAGCCAGCATGGGACGATGGATGATCGTTCGACCGGAATCCTCCGACTCTTGTGGAATGTGTATGGGCGACGGCTTGCGCTTTTCGCGTTTGCTAGGCGAATCCGCAAAATCCCTCTCGTCGGTGGTGAGATCGGCAGCGCCCCGCTCTCGCTCCTTACCGGTCGAGTATCGATTCGGCCGTGCCAAGTTGTCTCTCGAAGGCGAAGCTGATATCTGCAACGAGGTCGCAGATGGTGGCGCGTTCTCGCCGTACCGACTACTTGCCCGCCGCGACATCGGCGTGCCGCTCGACATTGACAGCTTGCTGGTGCCACTCATGCTCCGAGCCCTGGGCGGTGGCGTGAGGCCTTCCATCACTTCAGCCACTGGTGGCGGCTGCAGCATCCACGCGATTTCATCTGTCGATCCGACCACAGTAACCGTAGCTGGATGCAGCTCATTGATCTGAGGATTACGATGTGATCTGAACGTCGCCACGGAATCCCGAGTCCGAGCAGTCGCAGGCCTCGCAAGACCGATACTGCTTACAGTTGACGAATTCCAGCCGTTCGGCAAAGGCGGTTGCGCGCTTCTGTAGGACCGCGCTGACCCCCACAACTCCTCATCCTGCCTCTGCCGTGGTTCAGCGTGGCGTTGACTGCCTCCGCCATCAGGGCTCGCGCTGCCACGACTCTTGATCCGCGGCAGGTCCACACTGCTCAGCTGCGCACTGCCAGCTATACTGCCGTCCTGCTTGCTTTCCCTCCCTGCTTTCTGGCTGTCCCCATTGGTCGTATTTGTCTTTCGCTTGCCTTTAACCGGAAGAGGTCCTTGTACGATATCGGCCTGCCAATAGGGATTCGTACTGGAAGGGCTCGGGTGGCGATAAAGGTCAGGCATCAGCGTGGCCAAGTGGTCCTTATCCGCACGATCACGCTTCGCCTCCTTCCTCCTCTTGCTACGCACGCGCGCTTCGGCGCACGGAGCACATGACACGTAGTAGAAGATTGCTGACTGTATCCCGCGGTGAAGAGCCATAAGTCGTCAGTGTTATGCTGCCCGCACCGAGCAGGCAGCCTTCAACGACTGTCTCGCGGTCTGGGACCTTGGTGTATGCTGTGCCGCCTTCGTGTACGATCGAGACGGTAGAAGGTGTGTTGTATTGGAACGCGCACCGGGTCGACTGCTTGTCGAAATCATGCTGTGCTCATGGGCGAAGTCCTGGGTGCCGAAGTGTATCGGGCGTTAATAAGGTATTTTGCTGGATGTTTCGTACGGTCCCACACCGGCGCGGTGTTTGAGATATGCCCAGTCGCAACTGCACACCGTCTCTGCCTGCGGCTGGTGAAGCAAGCAAGGGAAGTAAGGGACGCCGTCTTGTGTTCGAAGTCGGTTGTAGTGGGGGGCGTTGTATAGTCTAGCAGGTAATTACTATTGCGATGTTGCGCCGTATCAGACTGGCGACAATTAAACTTTATGTTGTCCAGGTGCAGTCGGTAAGTTTGAGCCTGAATAATGACAGGCATCAATGGTGATGTCAAAGTCAGAAGGGCTTCCGGTCGTCCCAGCGGGCCAGCAGTGCCTTCCCGAGGACCCAATCTCAGTTGTTGTCCAGCAACGTCGCGCCTTCCCCTCGGGTGCACCGTGCCGCGTGCGTCTTCGCCGGCAGGAGCGTTGATTGTGACGCGGCAGAGGTGCCAGTGGGCAGTGGAGGTGCAGTGACCTTGGTGCAGGTGAATGGAGACCGCAAGGGAGCGCCCGAGAGGGGCGGACCGCTGCTGATTGGCTCGCAGGCGACCTCCACCTCCCTTACCTCCTAGGTATCCACAGCGAACGTGCTTTCCAAATCATCAGTGTGAGGGTTACGGACGACGACGCAGGAGGTACCTTGCAACAATAAGTTCATCCACTCCCACCTACCGCATTCACGCCACGACCTGCAACGCTCATCAGCTTTGATGATGTTGAATCCGACGATTTACCTCCTTCGATCGATGCCTGATACCAACCGCGGTCTTCCAATCCGACTCTGAGCTATCTACCTTCTGGAAGCTCTAGCTGATAAAAAGGCCGACTGCTCGCCATAACAAGACGCTATACCATGTCCCATGTCACTCGCGGTCTTCGGCGCGAGATTACGCCAGGTCGACGGCGGCCAAATGATCCATCGTCGCTGGCAGTAAAATAGTCAATAAAGCTGTGTGTACTTGCATTGCTGCCATATCCATCCATTTTCTGCGACCCGGTCAGCCCTTCGAAAGCACCATCACCACAATGAAGTTCCTACCACTCCTCACGCTCTTCGTCTCATTGACCACGGCGACCATCCACACCTTTGCGGTAGGATTGGCGCCCAGCACATCCTTCCGACCCAGCTGATGCGAGGTACTGTATAGAACTGCGAGCCTTCTGGTGGAAATGGGCACGGAGTCTGTTACACGTACACCGATGACGGTGTCGCTCATCAGGCTTGCGATCAGGTCAGTGCCCATATCTATCGTGAGTGTGACGAGAGTTTCGCAACTGAGTTACGACTTGGATGGTCCGCTCCGTGCGCAGCACCACATGGCGGTGCATGCGCCGCAAATGCGATCAATGGAAAGGCCAGGTGCGCTTAGGACATGAATGGAAGAGAAGAGAAGTAGTTGGAGTGGCGGTCGGCAGGGATTCGGAGACGCGAACTCAGGTCGTGCTCGGACGGCTAGATTTTGGTGGATTACGTTGTCATGTAATTCTACAGCATGGATTTTTGGCTGAATTTTGGGCTGCGCATCACAACTGTAGACGATGCCAAAGGACCAGATCCAGGCTGTGCCGTTCTGGTCACCGGCACAGCTTCCCAACGTCGGTAAATGGTGAGAGCACTGAATGAAGAGATACTGCATCCATCAATCGCATCACATCCATTCTACAATCTCGAGCTGCCTTTCGGTCGTTCAAGCTCCTTGATCTTCCTTTGATAATTCTTTGCCAGCTGCCTGATCATCAAATCCACTGCGAATATGGTCAGCACGGACGCTCTCAGACGTTCGAAATAAGATACTGCTCACATAGCACATCTTCTGACCCTCCAGGAATGCGGGCGCCTGTAAGTACATAACAAACACCACTGTCAGTGAAATTCGCATCAAGATCTTTCATGTCTGTCAGTTCGCTCACCATTCACCTCTCGCCACATCTGCTCAGCAATCTGCCCCTGACCAGACCGCGTGAACCCGTTTCCTCCAAATAACAAGACCGCAGTATCCGCGCACTCCTTCAACACAATTCCAGCGTGTGCCTGCTCATCATTCAGCGAAGTACATTCCTCCCAGTCCTCAAACAACACTCACCTTCGCCGCCGCAGTCAAACCCCCCAACTCCACATCCGCGGCCTCCTTCTGCATATGACACATCATGTACACGAATTGCTCCACCCACGCCCACGTGCTCTCTAGCAGCGCCCCCGCCTTCGCAAGCCTATGCCTCACAACCGGCTGCTCGATCATCGTCTTCCCGAAGGCCTCTCTTTTGAGCACGTACGCGAAGGCCGCGCTAAGTGCTACGCGCGCCTGTCGCGTTGTTCCGATGGCGATGGTCAGTCTCTCGTGATTGAAGTTGTTCATGATGTACTTCATCCCCTCGCCTTCCTTCCCGATCAGGTTTTCGACGGGTACTTCGACGTCGTCGAGCTCGATATACGTCGTGCCCGCGCTGATCTGTCCCGAGACTTTTAAGCGGCGCATATCGACGCCTTTCTGGCCTTTCAGAGGGCAAACAATCATGCTGATGCCGCCTGGACCGGGCCCGCCAGTCCTGACAGCCATGGAAGCGTAGTTTGACCAAACGGCCGTCGTGATCCACTTCTTTGTTCCATTTATAATGTACTTCTTGCCATCCTTGCTTTTCACAGCCGTTGTCTGGATGTTAGCGACATCAGACCCCGCGTCTGGCTCTGTAATCGCGATGCACCATCTCGTCCGACCCCAAAATGCATCGGGCAAGTATCGTTGCTGGAGCTCCGGGCTCCCATACTTGATCACACAGGGCACTCCGAATGCAATGCCTGTCGTCATACTCGCGCCTGGACCGCTAAGACCAGACCGGGCCATTTCGTCGACGTAGATCATGTTGTGCAAGTAAGTGAAGTCTTCTACTTTCAGGCCCAGGATATGGCGGATCCCGGCGTCCTTCAGCTGTTTGACTGGCAGAGGTGCCGGGAGAGTTGGGATCAGCATATTGTGCTTGCTGAATAGGTCGAACAGGTGCGGTGGAACAGTTTCCTCGACTTCCCATTGTTGCGCGTAGGGTGTGAGGTGCTCGCTGATGAAGGCGTTGACTGTCTTCTGCCATTTCCGTAGCTCGGGGGTGTAGTAGGGAGATGGCAGACCGCAGAGGTAGGGCGGCTCGCTGAAGGGGATTGGTGTCTGGCCTGTGGATAATGTGCCTGCCATCGTGATAGCTGTTGGCAAGCTGGTCTACAGCTCTTTTGTGGTGACGGTTGTGTTATCTGTTGGTAGGTGGAAAGGATGCATTCGAGGTGTATGATGGAGGAAACTTATGTTATTACCTACTGCGTTCTGCGTTTGGAAGGCCGGCAATGCCTCCCATGGATCCTATTATTATGATCTGTCGGCCGAGGAGCATGCGAAGACTATTGTTCATCAATAAGAGAGGAGTGGAGCTCACATAGTCGAGGTATTATACTTGAGGGAACAGTTCGGCAGAATCTCGGATTGACGGTTTCCAGGTTTCACATGAAAGGACCGACATAGGCAAAGTAGGAAGTTACATTTGCTCGACCTCACTTGAAGTGCGGTGTAAGCACTCCCGTCTTTCATGGAACAACCTCTAGCATGTCACTGTAAAGACTTCTGTCATTGGGAGCAGGTGTCACTGATACGGCTACCAGGTTATGTTATTGAGAACAAGTCTCTCGCATGCTCATCGCATCTATATGCTCTATCGCAGGGCTATACCTCGCCTGTTACCGATTCTCGAGCTCTAATAAGTGGCGTATGCTGGATCAAAGTCAGTATTCTTATCCTGAGTCATAGCATGAGCCGATACTCACATTTGATAGCAGGCTCCTGCAGAACAGGGTCCGGGTACGTGCCGATTGTTATCCCAGCAACCAGAATGGAGTTCTCCGTCAACAAAAAGTCCGCCAAATCGAGGCCAGAAGTGAGATATGTCGAGCAGACCGACCCTAGGTTCAGACGAGAAGTCTGACCTGGCCCACTATGAGTCAAGGCATCTACGAATAAAGCATAACCGAGAGGATTGTAGAGTGTCCCCTCATGCGTGTAGAGCGAACCGGCAAGCTGACCCGCGCAAATAGTTTGGACCTCGTTGTTTGACGCTGAGACCCCGTTATTGCTGAGTAGATACGCCGAGGCTCCAGTACACTGCTGTGGCTCTACGATCTCATCGAAGAAGCCGGAGTATATGGTCGTGGTGGGCACATATGCTGAGTCACCACCATTCCTCCGCAAAGTGGAGATGAAGTTGCTGTTGTACTCCTACTGAATCAGACTGGGGGATAAGGCCTCACCGACGTCAATGTAATTGGCCAGCTCTGTGCCGTGATAGTCTGGAGAGAACGCGACGTGGTCTGTGACATGGCTGCGGGTGGACGGCCAGTACTTGAAGGCCCACTGCATATTGATGTTTCCTTGCGACCATCCGGCCACGGCGACCTTGCGGCGTCCACTGATGCCGTAGATGTAGTTGATCGCGTACGCAACGTACTCGGCGTTGACTTGTGCGTCGTTCAGCTCGTAGCCAGGGATGTTGAGCCAGACTGGATCACCCACGGATGAGGCCTGGCCCTGCAAAAGCTTGATGTAGTTGCCGGCGAAAGTTGTGTAGCCAGTGTCTCCGGTCCCCGGCACCAGGATGACGGGCTGTGCGCCTGACCCGTATTTGAAAGAGGAAGGTATGTAGATCACTTTTCTCAGATCCGACTCAGACAGACTGTACGGCGCGTCACTGGAGCTCGCCTTGGGGTAGACTGAGGGCCATGGGTTTTGTGCGTTGCTGTTGTCCATGCTTTTTTTGCCTAGGAGGGAAGAAACGAAAGATCAGCCAGTGTTCTGGTATTGTGTAGATTGGAAGCTTGCCAGGATGCGGCCAATTAGCCAATCCCTTCTGAGAGACAGCATTGGCTAATGCCATTATGTTTTACGCCCACTCTCGATCGACATACCATCAGCAAGCCCATTCAAAAACTCTGCAGCTCCCTGGACATCATCCTGGGTAAGACCAGCAGCAATCAGCCCGTCCAGCGCAGCATACAGATTGTTTGGTGTTGGGCTCGCTTGGAACACTGCAGACAAGCTGGATGCCGCTTGGTCGATGGATGTTGGCGTTGCTATTGGTGTGACGGTGGACAGAATGGAGAGCGCCTTTGCGCACTTCGCGGTGGCCGTCGATACATTCAGCGATTGCCACTCATCGAAGCCATCGTCTATGACGCTAGCTACGGCGCTCTCCACGCCCTCGAGCAGGTCGCCAATCAGAGCTGGGTTCCGCGCCTCTATCTTGGCATGCTGCTCTGTTGTCCGGGTAGGAGCTGCGTTGATACTTTGCAGGAGGGTACCAGCAATGGTGAGAAGGTAAGAATACTGCATCATGAAGAATTAAATAATTACAAGAACATAAGAAGAATGAGTGTGTGCAACGATGTTATCGTAAATCGGAGAGAGCCGTCAAGACAGCAATGAGGATGGATGGAGAGGGATATTATCATAGTGGTAAGAGATCTTAAGGCCTACCGCCTATCAAGGCCGGGACGACAACGCATCGAGTCATCGACGACATATTCGCCCGTGGCCAACATGGCAACAAGGGCTGCAGTGGACCTTGCGAATGCCGTATGCAGCATATGTAGAAATGGCGGAGATTCCTGCAAGACGATCAACTATTCATGTCACTGCCCATGTGCCGGACCGCAGAGGGTTGGCCACTTGGTCCGTGACAACCAACCTGGAAACGACGTACGTAAATCTGGAAATGCGGCTTCAGAATCAGGTATCGCTTGGCAGTAGCACCTAAGATAATAGGCTCGAATTAGCATTCTATGTCGCGAGCGCATGAGCGGTCTCGGTAAATCACAGGCATAGTGAGACCCGCGCCATGCACCTCCAATCACCCAGTATTCGCGGCTCGCTAGTAAGCACGCATCGATTACTAGAGGCTGGTGCTCTGTTCCAGTAGTGGCATCAGGAGAAGCCGGCAGGACCGTCAGCCTTATATCGCGAGTATGTATTATTAGGGCGGAGTAGTAGTAGTGTCGTACTGCGACTTGAAACCTTAATTGGCGGCTGGCAAGACTCACGAGCGGCGCCGCCTTGGCCGCCAGCAGCAGATTGGAATCTTCGTGGTGAACTTGCGATCTGTGGTGTCTTGGGCGAATTATTCGGAAGAGAGTGTGAAATGGTGCAGATGCAGCATCCCGATCAGGCGCCTCTGTGGGTCTGTGGCATGCGTCAAATGTCGATCAACAATATGCCATGTGGACTGAGCTATGCTATTCCTAGCTGAAGCCGTGCTTTTCGTCTTCGACCAGCATAATGTTCATCCGGCAAGGAAGTGCCGTCCTCTCACTATTGCATCTGCCGTCGCCTCTACGGCGCAGGCATATGGCTTTTCTTTGTCGTGGTTCTGGAGTTGAGTATACGCCAGGGCTGAGTGCCGGTAACCTTACCTAATATTCGGCTCCCTGCCTGACCGTTTCCTCACGTCATCCAGACCTATAGTGAATTGGAAGTCTGAACAACCACAGATGCTCCACAGATTGAAGACAAAGAATTGGTTGTTGTTCATTGGTTATGTCCCGCGCCCCTGCTCCAGGTTAGGAAAGCTGTTTTCGTCGGCGGCCGTACTCACGTAGTCGACTGCCCTAGTACCAGATATAGGTCGCCTAATGCTCATCATCCCGACCCACGACCGCGATCATCATCGGCAATGTCGAACTATCAGATCTCCGTGTCCGAGGACAAGATCCAAGCCCTGAAGCAGAAACTTGAGATTGCGACGTTTCCAGACGAGCTGGACGCCGCCGCTTGGGACTATGGCGCTCCACTCAGCGAGGTCAAACGCCTTGCCCAAGTGTGGAAAGACAGCTACGACTGGAGGCAGGAAGAGGTCAAGCTGAATGCCCTGCCCAACTACCACAGATCCATCACTGTCGACGGTTTCGGTGCGTTGGATATCCATTACCTTCACCAGCCTTCAGACTCGCCGGATGCCATTCCGCTGCTGTTCTGTCATGGATGGCCAGGCAGTTATATCGAGGTGACGAAGCTGCTTGCAGGACTTAAGCAGAGCCAGAATGGCGTGTCCTTTCACGTTGTCGCGCCTTCCTTGCCGAATTTTGGATGGTCTGAAGGAGTCAAGCAAAAGGGCTTTGGACTGAAGCAATACGCTGAAGTCAATCATCGCCTGATGAACTCGCTAGGTTACGATAAGTATGTCACGCAAGGTGGCGATTGGGGCTTCTACATAACGAGAGCAATGGGATTGCTATACCCACAAGCTATCCCCGCTTCTCACATCAACATGATACGGGCTAGTCCACCAACCTGGACGAGTAATCCTCTACTAGCTTTGCAACACTCGCTCAAGCCGTACAGTGAGCGGGAACGCAAAGGGCTCGAGCGAACCAGGTGGTTCTTGGAGGAAGGAAGCGGCTATCGCACGCTCCAAGCCACCAAGCCTCAGACTCTTGGTTACTCACTCACAGACTCTCCTGTCGGCTTGCTCGCATGGCTACTCGAGAAGCTGCACGATTGGACTGACAATTACCCATGGACTGATGATGAGGTCTTAACATGGGTGTCTCTCTACGCCTTCTCTACTGCTGGACCGGCGGCGAGCTTACGGATATACTATGAAGCGACTCATGCGCCGAGCGGAGGCATCAGTCGTGATAGGACGCAGCAGTGGATACCCAACGTGAAGCTTGGTCTTTGCCATGCGCCCAAGGAACTGGGCGTCGTGCCTCCGACGTGGGCTAGGACGCTTGGTCCAGTTGTGTATGAAGATATCAAGCCTAGGGGCGGGCATTTTGCTGCCCATGAGATTCCTGAGGAGGTAAGTGATGTCATGAAAACTCGAGCGTGACAGTCACTGACGATATGCTAGATCATCAAGGATCTGCGGAAGATGTTTGGGAAGGGAGGGCCTTGCTATCGTGTTGTTGAGCCTGTGCCTAAGCTCTAAGGCGTTCTTTGTAGGGGGTCGTGATTGCCAAGCAGACAAGAAGATCGAGATTTCTCTGCTTTGCTATACCAGCTTGCAGGATCTTCCTCGGCGTCCATGGTGGCGTAAGGTTATCAGCTCGAAGTGTGCATCCGTGTGATTCGTCGGCTCAGAGGAATAGCGCAGCACATGAACGTACTGTATTGCTGTCGCCTGACTTCGCCTGACCTTGTTGTGTCCACAAGATGTCGCTTGCATACAACGTGCCACACATGCGTGGCTCTGATTCGCCCGCATGACCGCTTGGCCAACAACATTGATGGCCACGCGGAAAGAATGTCGCGTGCCAATAATGATTCAGTGCACTCGGTACTTTTGCTTCGTTTCGCAAGTCCACATCAGGCTGTACTTTGAATTTGTTCGCCCCCATTTGCATACATATCTTATGGCATCTGCCTCGAATTTCCTTCTTCTACTCTTGTTCACTGCGAGATTGCGCTTTCCATTGCTTCAGGTTTACCAGCAACCGGGTCGGCACGCAGTACCTGCATTCCTGCATGACGTCGATCCTTGATCTGAGTGTTGACAATTCTGAAGAATAAGGTACGGTTTCTAGGACGGTCTGGTTTCCCGTAGCACATAAAGGCGTGGCGGAGTCGCGGTCCGGCGGGAGTGTATGGCGGCCATAGAGGAGTAGGGCTGGATAGAATCGCAACATGCATCGGATATGGAGTATTTGGTTGGCTGTGGTGGTAGGACAGACGGTCGCAGTACCTGTCGACCAGGTCCCTCTCGGACAGCTCGAGGACATCGTCGTGCCGGTTAAAGGGCAACAAGATGAGCTCAAGAAGAGGCCGCTGCATGGCCGATTCCTACACATCACGGACATGCACCCGGACCGATTCTACGAGGTCTACTCGGCGACCGATGAAGACTCAGCGTGCCATCGAGGGCAGGGCCCAGCGGGCATATATGGTGCTGAGGTCAGTGACTGCGATAGCCCATACGCGCTGATCAACAAGACGATGGAGTGGGTGGAAGCGAATCTGAAGGACAAGATTGACTTCGTAGTGTGGACTGGTGACTCGGCGAGGCACGACAACGATGAAGAAATTCCGCGGAATGCGGAGCAGGTCGTGGGCTCCAATGAATGGCTGGTGGACAAGATGTTCGAAGTATTTGGAAAGCATAATGGAGACGAAGAGGATGATGATCCGAACAACGATTTCATCGTTCCTATCGTGCCAAATTTGGGCAACAACGATATTTTGCCGCACAATGTCATGACGAAAGGGCCCAACGCTTGGACGCGAACATATTCAAGAGTATGGCGACGCTTCGTGCCGGAGGTCCAGAGGCATCAGTTCGAGCAGGGTGGCTGGTTTTATGTTGAAGTCATCCCCAACAAGCTGGCAGTCTTCAGCTTGAATACTCTCTACTGGTTCAACAAGAACGCGGCTGTTGACGGCTGCGCATCACCCAAGGAGCCCGGATATCAGCAAATGGAGTGGCTCCGTATTCAGCTGCAATTCATGCGCGATCGTGGGGTCAAAGCCATACTGGCAGGCCACGTTCCACCTATTCGAGAAGATGCGAAGACACTGTGGGAGGAGACTTGTTGGCAGAAATACACCCTGTGGCAGAGACAATATCGCGACGTCATCGTTAGCAGTCTCTACGGACATTTCAACTATGACCATTTCATTCTGCAGGATTTCAAGGATCTTGACAAGGATACCGAGAAAGGCCGGATGAACTATCTCCATGCGAGCGACAGCGATGGTGGTGATGATGATGATGACCTGCATATTGCGGTATCTGATGACTACTGGACCGAGCTGCGTGAGAACTGGGCCGAGTTGCCAGAGCCTCCGAAATCATACAATTGGCTTAACGACTCTGAGTGGGATAATGGTGACAACGAGAAGCAGGAAGGATGGCTGCGGCGGTGGCGGTGGCGGAACGCCCTGACTTCCACAGGAACGTCTCAGAAAACAGAGAAAGCAAAGAAAGCAAAGAAAGCGAAGAAGAAGTTTCTGAAGAAGATTGGCGGCAAGTACGCAGAGCGATACTCTGCTTCATTTGTGAGCGCTAGTATCGTGCCAAATCTTCTGCCAGTGCTGCGCGTGTACGAATACAACGTTAGTGGATTGGCTGGGAGTGAGGAGCTGGACGTGCCAGTGCCGCCTCCATTCTACGTTCCTGACTCCTTGCACAACCAGGACGTTGTTGGTGCCAGCAAGAAGAAGAAGCATAAGAAGAAAGACAAAAAGTACAAATTCACAATCCCGGACCCGCCAGCCAGGTCTGCACCACCTGGACCGGCGTACTCCCAGCAGCCACTTTCTTTCTTGAAGTATACCCAATACTACGCCAACCTCACATACATCAACAACGACTTTGTTGCACCCAGCGACAGTGGTGACGATACAGACATTGCGAAGTGGAATCCAGGCAAACACAAGGGTAAAAAGCCACACGACAGGCCGCATACGCCGCGGCCCAAGAAATTCATGTTCCAATTGCATTATGACACGCAAGAGGACGACGTTTATAAGCTGAAGGATCTGACCATGCCGAGCCTCGTCGAGCTGGCGAGAAGAATCGGAGACTACGTGCCGGATGACGACGAGCTGCTGCTGGACGAGGAAGGAGAGCAGTTGAATGGATCAGACACTGTTGATGCGAACAAAAAGAAGAAGAAGAAAAAGCATCATCACAAAGCTAACGAGGCTTGGTTCACGTTCATCCGACGAGCTTTTGTCGAGACCAAGCCGCCTGGAGAGATCGAAGACCAGTTTGGAGACTAGACGACTGTTGCTGGACGAGGCATGACTTGATATGAAACATCGCTTATACCCTACATAGCGCATCTGCAATGCTACGGACAACTTGATGTAACCTACCTCACCTTCACGGCCACGTGTCTACGTCTTCTTTCTTAGTCGACATTACCAGCGCCTTGTCCTCGACATACACCCGCACACCATTGCAGCCGTACCTGGCGAGCTATAGGCACTTACTTTCGTCCCTCGTGGCAGTGCAGACCGTCGAACAGCAGATGCCGTCCTGCAGCTCTGCGGTTGTCAGAAAGGCACGAGCGTTAGACCGGCAAGATCTGCCCGTGCAGGGCTGCAGAAATACACGCGTGCCTCTGCATGGCGGTTCCTCGCAGGCTCTCGTACGAAATGCGCATACGCCGAGTCAGCAGACCATTGCTAAGCACCGGCGAATGATTCCGTGGTGCGGCTGTGCCTGGGCCGAAGGATTGCCTCAGCTACAGTTTGAGCCGCGCCGAATTCTAGGTATTCGCATAGCCAGGAACTGCTACGAACCAGCCAATCATTGTCGATCCCAAGAGAACCATGCCCATGTTCTTGCATGAGCACATGGTCTCCACGCTCTGATCCCGTCAGAGCGTGCATGAGGCTGCCACGGTCATACGCCATCCACATAGGTTGGGGACGGGGCTTTGTGGGACCTTGCAATTGTTTTAGTGTGGGAAAGAGCCAACGGGTCCTTTGTCAGAATGATTCGAAACGAGCGTGGCGTTTTGAGACTTGGGCCAAGGATTCCAGTGCGCGGGAATGTGCTGATTTGGATAGATGGTTTGGAATATAAGGAAGTCGTAAATTATCCCGTGCTTATCGTTGCTCACGGCGGGTCTCGAAGTCCTGGGGAGATTCCAGTCAACACCATAATCGAAACGACACTCATTCCAGCCAGCGCCAGATTACCTCTTTGTTGCACATCAACGCGATCTAGCCTCGGAAAGCTTTTCGTAACATCTCGGGATCTGCTAACGACAGTCGTCAACCATGGCCATCGATCCATATGCCAATTGCAACTTCACAGTCACCGACGAAAGCCAATGCACCCTCGATACTTGCTGTCTAGCACAATCGAATTTCCTCTACATCCCGGCCTATGGCGCCAACTTGTTCTTCACCATCTTCTTCGCCGTCGCGATCCCGCCTCAACTCGTGCTGGGCATACTATACAAAACATGGGGGTTTGCCATAGCTCTCATCGTCGGACTGGTGCTGGAAGTGCTTGGCTATGCAGCAAGGCTGGAGATCCACGACAACCCATTCGACAACAATGCTTTCTTGCTGTAAGCATGTCCTCAGTCACGTCGATAAACTGAAACGAGTACTGACAGCGGACAGATATCTGATCGCAGCGACCATCGCACCCGTCTTCATCAGCGTAGGCATCTACCTCTGCCTCAGCCGCATCATCGTCATCTACGGTCAGAGCAACTCCCGATTCGCCCCGCGCACCGTGGCGCTCGCCTTCGTGACTTCCGATTTCCTCTCTCTGCTCCTTCAGGCCGTCGGTGGAGCTATTGCGGACACGGCAGACGATGAGGGGACTAAGCAAAGCGGCATCGATATCATGATAGCCGGTCTCGTGCTGCAGGCCGTCAGTCTGGCTGTCTTCCTGCTTGTCGTCGCGGATTTTGGCTTGCGCTGCCGACAAGGTGTACTAGACATGAGCGCCGAGAAGCAAAAGACTCGCGACAGATTCATCTTCAAGGCATTCATGGCGTCGCTGTTGCTTGCCACTGTGGCCGTTTTGATCCGGTCCATCTTCCGTGTTGCGGAGCTTTGGGGTGGGTTTTCTGGCAAACTCTGGAACAACGAGACGGATTTTCTGGTTTTGGATGGTGCTATGATTGGGCTGGCTGTGGTTTGTTTGACGGCGTTTCATCCGGGTGTGGCGTTTGGTGGCATGTGGAGGGCTGCAGATCGGTCGTTGAAGGCGAGGAAGAGGGATGATGCGTATGGGTTGGAGAGGGAGAATAATTTGAGAGAGGAGGCGTTGAAGATTTCGGGGCTTGATTGTCCGCGTGCTGAAACTCCGCAGAGACATGGGCAGGGGCAGACTTGAGGTGGACGGTGTTGCGACAGCAACAAGATGTTCACATAGCTTCTAGCATAAGGTATGGTTGGCATACGTCCTGCTTTGTCTTAACAAATACTCGGCGTTTTGGTCCTGTGAATGCCAAGCACATTTAGGTGGAGTCACCAATCAGACCAACGCCTTCAGTTGTATTTGAGGCAGCTTGTCATAACCAACTGCTGTATGCAAGAATTAAGAAGGTATTATCATGATGATTTCCACGGTACACCTTTGTTCTTTGCCAAGCACCGGCTCATTCACGTGAAGCCGAAGGATCTAGTCTCCGCAGCGGACCTGGCGCCGTCTTCACGCGATTGGCGTGCTCGGACTCGCCATTGCGTGGAAACTCTTTGCCTTCACGATTCCGTCTACTATGCCGAGAGGCTTCGAGCCATCCAAGGCTGCCACATTCTCATATCGTCTGATAACAACTATGAATTCGTCTGCTCGGCACTGGTGAGCGTGCTGTGCGCTGTACGTGTACGACAACCAATGTTCTTGACCTCACCAATGGACGACGACGATGCTTGAAACGGTCTCCGCAAGTGCGCTTCAGCAACAGCAGTCACCATCGTCACAGCAGTTTCAGAAGCGGGTAGGGCAGAGGCGGTATGCGCCTAGGAGCATCGACTAACAGAAGGGACAGAATCCGGCGCATCAAGTGCGATGAAGCCAAACCTCACTGCAACCGGTGCGCTAGCACTGGCCGTAGATGCGATGGCTACACTTCATCAACACCGATCAAACAGGACGTGGTTGAGTCGATTCCTCCTGCCTTGAGCCTTGATGCTCCCTTTGGAGAGCTAGAGAGACGAACCTTTGATTTCTTCCGCCTCCGGACTGCGCCTTGTGTGTCTGGGTACTTCAACGATCCCGTATGGGACCGTTATGTTCTTCAAGCCAGCCATAGCGAGCCCGCGATACGGTTCGCCGTCAACGCCCTCGGTGCTTTGCACGAAGAGCGTCACCTACGTAACGGCGTACACGAAACTGGAGTCATCCCATCAGTGATGCCCAGCTATCCCTTAGTCCAGTACTCAAAAGCGCTGAACGGACTTCAAGAACTATTGAAGGCCGATCACGTATCTATGGACGCGGTGCTGATGTGCATACTGCTGATGACCCATTTTGAAGCTCTGCGAGAGTGTTTCGTACCAGCTCTACTGCATGTAGAGGCCGCCATCAGGATGCTTGACAGCAACCAGAATGTTGACGTGAGGAAAAATTGATCCGAGCCTCGTGCGTTCGCTCATGCGACTTGACATGTAAGGCTCAATGTTCCTCGGTATGAGGATCCCTGGTCTTCCATTCTACACTGCTGCGACAGACACGAAGCTGCCATCTCACCTACATGATCTTACGCAGGCGAGAGATCTGATCAACACCTTGACCTGTCGGCTTTTCCATTTCATGCGAGCTGAAGCCGATGAGTTCAAGTTTCGCGAGCCTGGCAGTATTCCTCTAGAGCTGCTTGCCAGCTCACACGAATATGTGCAGACCTTTCTTGATCTCGACGAGCTGCTGTGGTCTTTCATGCACAAGCCGAGCGTCAAGTTGTCGATAAGGGAACAACACGGCTTGGGCATGCTCAGGAGCAGGGTCAAGATCAACAGAATCCTGGCCGCAACATGTCTTTACTCGGAGACATGCATGTACGATGCCTTCCTTCAGGAGTTCGAAGACATCCTCACAATCTGCAAGTATATCATGAGCAGCGACAATGCCGACAGACGACTATTCTCAGTGTCGCTGGATGAAGGGCTGCTCCATCCTCTGTTCTTCACGGCAACACATTGTCGGGACTCAACAATCAGACACCAGGCTCTCGCTCAGCTGAAGAAACTACCAGCAAATTGCGGCGTCTGGCACGTGGAAGCCATGACGCGGACTGCCTCTCTGTGCGTGAAGCTGGAAGAGCATTGGTGCGACAAACACTCTCCCACTTGTGCCGACATACCTGAATGGCGACGAATACATAGCGCGGGCTTCGACGGATGGGAATATGGTGTACCGAAACCACGAACAACCACGCATTTCCGCATGATGCCCAATGGCACGGATGGCGAGTGGGCTGATTTTGAGCAGGCGATCTATTGGTAAGTGCTCTTGCAGTCCCAAAACATTTTGGTGCCCCGATGTCGTGTTACGGGTCGGCCAACAAGCACGTTCCAGGGACGATGGAATTCCGGATGACCTGGACACGGTCTTTCTATATGTGAGGAAACTAGGCCTAAAGTCAGATATCACAAATTGGCCTTGAGATGCTGAAGAACGAGGCCCACATTTCTCACCAAAGGTCAAATGCCAATGCAGGGAAATTTAGGTCAAAGCTCTACTGACGACCCTTCGCGCTGAAGGACTCGGAGACGCCCGAGTCCGTTAGCACCCCTTTCCGCTACGTGGCTAAGAAAAGATCCCCATCCGCAACGATGACTATCCGCTGACGCCACGTGCAAGCACACTACGATCGCATTCAAGATCGACAATGCTTCATTCCTTGGCAGTACCGTTGACAGAGGAGGCTACGCGGGAAGAGGTTACAACCGACAAGGCCTTGCGTGTCCTTATCCCGTGTGAAGCGGGCAGTGTCTGCATCTGGCACGTACTTATTCAAGCTTGAGCCGCTGTGGCCACCCCGTGCAGAAACCGGTCTGGCACGAACTAGGGTTAGCCAACGGATATCTGCGTCTCAAGATCCTGATGGAACTGGACCGAGTCTGGCTGTCGCTTAGTCTGTCTGGACTCGAGGTTTTGGTGCACCTCAGCAGTGGACACAAGCAACGCTAACATGTGCATTGTGCGAACAGGGAAAGCGAGATGCCGGAGCGACTTGACGAGGTCATGAAGAAGGTCATTGAGACGGGCTTGAGGTCGACCAACATCACTTGGGTCTACGGCTGAAGGTGTACCAATGTGGAGTTCAGCAGTCGTTGCTGCTACTGCGGTGCTGGAAGGAGTTGATGACAAGGGCTTTGTAAGTCTGCTCATCATGATTAATCGAAGCCGGTGAGTTCAGCTCGGCGGTTTCAATGTGAAACGTGCCGACTGACAAGATCGATCAGCTACACACCTTGGACATTGCACCTTCGCTTGTGAAGCAGCCCTCTTAACGCTTTCGAGTTCAAGTTGTGGGCGCAGCAGATCGCATCTTTGATAGATCTTGGGGAGCCTTGAAAGGTCTCAACGGCGACTCTCGGGATCAAATAAGGTATTAAGATGGTCTTGTCCCTCAATGTTTCACCACAGACAGCGAAGGCGTGTACGATCGGCTGCTTGGCTGAGCTCGTCGCGATTCGTCACAAAGCAATCATCCTGGCCAGATGTCTGACACTAGTACGATAGTTCCTGCCCGCTATCTGCTCAGTCACTTCGGGAACACTAGAAAGCTATGGGAGGCTAAACAGCTATAAGGGTCTTGTCGTTCCTTTCCATCATCAGCTTCGCTGTTGCCCTACTCAAAAAAGCCTGCGAAACACCCACCACAACAGCAAGATGCAGCGATGAAGTCTCTTCTGAATACACTCCTCATTGCCGCTCTCGCGGCTTTCACAGTTAACGCCGAAAAGTGCTGTGGCAACTTTTGCACTACCTGCCCACCGACCTACCACCTGGACTGCAATCCGGTACGATCTCCCCATCGATGTCAAAGGAAGAGACTGAATGTCATTGACGTCGAGTCCTAGCCTGGATTCCCCGGCCAGCCTTCTTGTAGCCAACTGTAGTTTGGCAATGGACGTGCAGGAGACCACAGGAGCTCGAAGAACGTGAAGGAATGGTGTGGTGAATCGGAGCAAAGTTTGGGTCGGAGGACAACTGCCTACAATTTGAGCTGTCGACGCCGGTGAGACCGTGATGCCGGATTCGAGCTCTGCCTGCAGCAAATTCGCACACCATAGCAGTACAGGCCTTTTACTGCGCACTGGCGCGATCAAAAGACGGAATTGCCTTCCAACATTGCCCGCCACCAACTACTGTCCGCCGAAGATCTCTGTATGGTATGGGGACTCGCACCAGTAAGCGAAATCGCTGGAACCGAAAGGCGGAGCTGCATGCATCCTGAGTACCGCACGGACGTAAAGTACGGTTCCGACTTCTCGTTTAGCATCACTGAGCCTGGGTATTCTACCCAAGAGCCTTACGCGTCTGATTGACCAATCGAGATACGCAAAGGACTACCCCTGATTGTTACAGTGCAGACCATGCACAAACTCCATAAACACCATGCATAGCCCTGCTATCTGGTTTCACAAATGTGCGTATCTTCTACCTCATTCAGACGTACCGCTCATCAAATCCTTGCGGACATCTCAAAATAAGCCGCTTTTGCTTAGGCGAAGTCCCAAATTGTGGCGCATCTGACATGGAAAATGTACGTATCTTTGAGTCCTAAGTTTTTTGCGTTCGCTACTGTTGGACCTGGATAATCAAGATGGACTGACTTGGCTTTAGGTGGAAGATCCTGGAGATCTGTGTGTCATCAGGAGTATGATAGCACACTTATTGGTTTGCTGACTGCACCGCCAACAAACCCGCCTTACAGTTGCTCGAGCATGGTATGCCTTGCTGCCGAGCCGTTGCCAGAGCGAAGGTACCACAATGTATCTGCTTTGGGGGATTTGGCAAGATCTGATTGTGCCAACACACTGGGTGAGCACTGCCATCTCAGGACTGCTGTCAACGCGGAGCCTGAGTGAGATCGTACAAGGAAAGCACAATTAATTTGCGAAGGCATGAGTCAATCTTATAATAAGACTCTGTTCAGCTATTCCTTTGCCAAGTAGTGCCTAGTTCTAGTCGACTGCCTTGTCTTCCGCTCTCCTTGGCCGTTGAGCTCGAACGCCTCGGCGTGATTAGGCTTCCACACAGTAATATCAATGGACGAATCCATGCCAACAGGCCTTGGTTGTCTCAGGATCTGAAGTCATCAGCGACCATCTTTCGTTGAACAGCATCGGTGCTGCTCGTCTAATGACAAAACGTGGAGATTCAGATGACTGATAATGTTATCATATATATCACTGAACGTCACTTGGACGTCCGTGAGGCCACATCAATGAGATTTCTTCAGTTTCTCTCCATCTTGATCTCGAACTGCACTGCAATGGGTTGCGAATGATAATTGCGCAACGACTGTAACCAACGGATGGTCAAATTTGGCCGCGAAATGATTTTCATTGGTCAAGCCAGGGTCTCGAGCGCTTGATCGCTGCTGAGATCCTTTTGACCCCAAGCACTGCAGCGAGAAGCAAGTGACAAGATTCTCGGAGACCTGGGCTCCTGCTGGAGCCGCGGTAGCTCTTGCCGAGGACCAAAAGCCAGCATTCTCATGCCCATGGCTTCCTGGCCAGAGCGTCGACACCGCGCACCTTTGACAGAGACCTCACTGTCTCCTTGACCAAAGTCGCCCAATACTTCTTGCATAGCCTTGGTGAAGACGGCAGGTGTGACATCCTCTGGGCCGGTGACATCTCCAACTCTGAATCTGACCTCGGTGCTTTTGGCCAATCTCCGCAATGGTTGCAGAGTCGTAGCTTTCTCGCTCCAGTCCCCCGATAACGTGGTATCAATCCAGGACACAGTAACTGATCGCAGTCGTTCGCACTGAGATAGTAATTCACAAGCCCGGTCGGCTCGCTTGCGGATTTCGTCACAAAATCTCGTCATGCCGAAGCTTGGTTAGTCTTTCAACAGCAGAATATCGCAAAAGAAGACGACTTCGACCTTTTGAATATGCCTAAGAGCTGGCGACCTGGCAAGGCCGTCCAGACAAGGGTCGACTCTGAAAAAGTTGAAAGCGTGGCTGAATATCAGCTTCCATGTCGTAATGGTATAGTAGTAATCTAATATGTCGGATGTGAATTGTTTGTTGATGAAGAGCAAGGCGGATGATGGTAGCTTGTGGGAGACGCTGGTTATGCCGACGCCAGGCAATGGATGAGAGACTGGGCCGGGCATTATGAGGTAGCTGTATATCTCTTGCCTGAGCTCGAGAGGGAGCTGAAAGAATGGAGCTGCCATCCTGAAAACAGCTTGAGTTATCTGGTTCATCTTGCCCATAGGCAACGCAACTCAGGATCGCCGGCAGATTGATGATGCCTCTTGAACTGGTGTGGAGAGCAAGAGCGAGAAGTAGATGGAAGAGATACAGGAAAGTACATGCATGGATCTATAACTGTTATCCTGGTGACGACCGTCTTACGCGCCAACCTGGCGCATCGGCGAGGAGCCTGCTTGCATCGGTGAAGCAAAGTCATGTTGATGCTATAGCAGACGGGATATTCTATATCGGCGATGGAATAATATTGATCCCTGCAGCCTGTCGCGTCCTAGGCTTCATCATCGCGTCACTTTCGTGTTGGAAGCATTCAAGGACGTTCTAGGCGACGATATTGTGTTATGCTATGGTCTCGTTGCCCACTGCCTCGCTCGCATTGCGTTTCTAGAGTCGGTAGGAGCGCAACGAACGTCGCCGTCACCATCCATCTGGACCATTCAACCGCGCTACGACCCGCGATCGCATCACGCGACTCTAGACAGCGATACAAATTCTGGACTCTATCGCGGACTGAGAGAGGACTGTCAGGGGAAATGGCGCCGAAGCAGGCGACCCTTGGGTATGTCAAGTCGGGTCAGCAGACTTTGGAGTGCGATCACTGCACTCTCGTAGATGCATAGGACACTAACAATCGCACAGCAAGTTCTTCGGTAACCCAAATGGTTCCAAAGCAGAACCGCAGCAGTCCAAGCTGAAGTTCTCGTCCAAGTCAGGCGGTCAGAGTAAGAAGCACAAGGACGACGATGAGACCTCAGTGGGGGCGTTGGAAATCAATTCAGAGACTAATGGCCTCAATGGCCACGCAAAGGACGAGGACGAGGACGTTGAGATGGAGAGTATAGTACCGAAAGAGGAAGGCACGGACGTGGAAGCAGACGAGTCAGTGAAGAAGGAGCCGGTGTCGTCAGTTCCAGCCAAAAAGCGTTCAGCATCTCGAGTGATTGAAGAGGACGATGAGGCTGGAGAGGAGGACGCAGCGCCGCCACCTAAGAAGCAACGGAAGCAGGTAGAGAGCAATGGCAAGACGAAGAAAGGCGTAGCTAGCAAAAAGTCTATGAGCAGAGCCGTCTCAAGACCGATTGAGACCGACGGCCACGACAATGAAGCTGACAGGGCCACTCAAGCGGCAGATGAGGGCGATGAGCCAGTCAAACCGAAGGTACGATCAAAGTCGGGGAAGTCATCGACTCCATCGAAAACAGGGAAGACGACCAAGGAGACAGAGGCATCGGACCATGAGACAGAGGAAGCGGCGAACAACAGCGAGCCAGATTCTGTCGCCGAAGAAGAAGCTGAAGAGTCTGACGACGAGAAGCCAGCCGTCTCTGCAAAGGCTCGTGAGAAGATTCAATCCACTCTCAATTCATCTGGCAAAGACCTGTACCCAGATTGGAAGGCTGGCGATCCAGTGCCGTACGCTGCGTTATGCACAACCTTCTCGAAAATCGAAATGACCACGAAGCGTCTGGAGATTCTCGCACTTTGCTCAGCCTTTTTGAGACAAGTGGCTAGACTGACGCCTGGCGACCTGCTGCCTACAGTGCTTCTCATGATAGGCAAACTAGCGGCTGATTATGCCGGCATAGAGCTTGGAATTGGGGAAAGCTTGATTATGAAGGCAATTGGCGAGACCACTGGTCGCAGTCTGACCATAATAAAGGACGACCAGAAGAAGATCGGTGATCTGGGCCTGGTCGCTGCCAAGTCGCGTGGCAATCAGCCTACCATGTTCAAGCCGAAACCCTTGACTGTTCGTGGTGTACACGAGGGTTTGATGAAGATTGCCACGGTTGAAGGGCAGGGTGCACAAGGCCGCAAGGTCGATGGCATCAAGAAGCTCCTCTCTTCTGCTGACGTCTCTCTTCCGAAAGGTCAAATGGTAGACATCAACAAGGATAAGGGCGGAACGTCAGAATCGAAATTCATCATTCGTGCTCTAGAAGGCAAAATGCGGCTCGGCCTTGCAGACAAGAACCTCCAGGTCGCCTTAGCTCACGCAATGACGGCCCATGAGGTCAGCAAGGACGACAAGAAAGTGCCGTCCGAGGCTGAGCTGAAGAAGGGCGAAGAGGTCTTTAAGGCTGTGTATAACGAGCTCCCAAGTTACGAGGTCATCGTACCGGCTCTGCTCAAAGGCGGCATTTGGAAACTCAGAGAGGCTTGCAAGCTGCAGCCAGGTGTGCCACTCAAGCCCATGCTTGCCAAACCAACCAAGTCCATTGGCGAAGTACTTGATCGGTTCGAAGGAAAGGATTTCACTTGCGAATACAAGTATGACGGCGAGCGTGCTCAGATACACTTCGTCGCTCATGACGCTGATGAGGACTACGCTGGGCCAAAAGAACTTGCTCCCAAAGAGGGCAAATCAGACCGCGGCATATCCAACATCTTCTCAAGAAACAGTGAAGACCTGTCGAAAAAGTACCCTGACATCCTGGCCAAGCTGCCGTCATGGGTGAAGTCGGGCACGAAATCATTCGTTCTGGATTGTGAAACTGTGGCTTGGGACGTGGAGAAGAAACACGTCCTACCGTTTCAGCAACTGATGACGCGGAAGAGGAAGGACGTGAAAGCCGAAGATGTCAAGGTCAAGGTTTGTGTCTTCGCTTTCGATTTGTTGTACCTCAATGGCGAGGCGGTTGTCAACAAGCCTTTTCGAGAGCGCAGAGATCTTCTGTATGGAGCGTTCGAGGAAATGGAGGGCGAATTCGCCTTCGCGAAATACGGCAACACGCGTGAGATTGATGAGATCCAAACTTTGCTCGAAGACTCGATTGCCGCATCGTGCGAAGGTCTCATGGTGAAGATGCTGGATGGAGTGGAATCGCATTACGAACCTTCTCGTCGATCGCAGAACTGGCTCAAAGTCAAGAAGGATTACCTCGCTGGCGCAGGCGATTCCCTTGACCTCGTCGTGCTTGGAGCATATTACGGCAAAGGCAAACGCACATCAGTGTACGGCGCATTCCACCTGGCTTGCTACAATCCAAGCACAGAGCAATACGAGACCGTCTGCAACATCGGCACAGGCTTCTCCGAAGCTCTGCTCACCGAACTCTATGACACGCTGTCACCGATCGTCATTGATCGCCCGAAGCCTTTCTACGACCACAGCACGGGCAAGAACGACCAGCCGGACGTGTGGTTCGAGCCGAAGTATGTCTGGGAGGTCAAGACTGCAGATCTCACGCTTTCGCCGCGGTATAGAGCTGCATTCAAGGAGTTTTACCGGGGTGTATCGCTGCGTTTCCCGAGGTTCATCAGAGTCAGGGATGACAAGAAGCCGGAGGATGCTACGAGTAGCAAGCAGGTTGCCGAGATGTATCGCAAGCAAGCTGAGGCGGGTAAGGAGAAGAAGACGGGGATTGACGATGATTTCGAGTACTAAGCTAGTCAGGCTTTGCTGCAAAAACATTGGACTTTGTGGAAGATCGCCGAGTGTGTCTGCCTGGGACAGATGAGTACTGCTTCTTGTGTTCAAGTAGTCGTTCGGTACAGCGCAGACCGCTCATATCCAGAGGGAGCATAGTCATTGACTACCTAGCATGTTCAGAAAATGAGCCAATAAGATGGGCAGTACGATCACATGCAAGAGCCGCTGCTGACTCAGCTGCCGATCATCGGAGAACTAACAAGTTGTGCCTTCCTCCTGCCATCCATTGAGCTTTTCTGTTCCAATGATTTGTCTCGAGGATTACGGTGTCATCGATACCAATGGCCGTTCCGCTTCTCCGGGCCAACGCTGACGGCAGATTCAAAATCCTTCAGATCTCCGACACGCACATGTCTTCCGAGCCAAGACTCTGCAACGACGCCATCACCGCCGACGGCCACCTCCGGTCGCCGTTTGAAGCAGATCCTCAAACTCAAGCCTTCATCTCTGAGACGCTGGATATCGAGAAGCCAGATCTGGTGGTACTGACTGGCGATCAGCTGCACCATGATCTCCTGGATTCTGAGGAAGCTCTGAGGAAGGTGCTGGACCCTATCATCGAGCAGGGCGTGAAGTGGGCGGCGGTGTTTGGCAATCATGATGATGAGGGTGTCGGGGGAAAAGCTCTCGGACGTAAGTGCCCGAGGCATCGGGAATTGTGGAGTTGTTGCTGAGAGCTTTTGTGGTAGGTGAGGCGCAGATGGAGATCATGGAGGGCCTTCCGGGGAGCCTCTGTGAAGCTGGACCGGTGGCTGTCGAGGGTGTGGGTAATTATTGTGTTCAGGTCTTTGGACCAGGCGGAGATGAGCCAGTGGCGACATTGTACCTTTTGGACTCTCATGGTCAGGTGAAGAGTGGTGTCGAGGAGCCTGACTGGGATTATATCAGACCGAGCCAGATACAATGGTTGACGCAATCATCGCGCGAGCTGCGACGAAAGCGCCGTCCTGATTCGAAGCACCTGTCTCTGGTCTTTTTCCATATACCGCTCCCTGAGTTTGCGGACGATGATCGACTCACCATTGCCAGTGGCCGTCGTGGAGAACCCACGGAAGGACCGACTTTTAACTCCCATTTTTACGATGCCTTGGTCCAAGAGGGCGTGGTAGCTGTGGGCTGTGGGCACGATCATGTCAATGACTTTTGCGCTCTCAGAAAGGCAGGCGTTGGAGGGGTTGATGGGTCGAGCAAGGCGCAGGGGCCCTGGCTATGCCACTGTGGCGGAAGTGGATTCGGTGGTTATGGATCCTATGGAGGCAGGTATTATCATCGGAGTATGAGGGTATGGGAGCTTGATACGGAGTTTGATGGGTTGAAGACTTGGAAGAGGGTGGAGTATGTTGATCGGCGGGTGGATGAGATTGTGCTGGTAGAGGGCGGTGTTGTTGTTCCTCCCTAAGTGCAGCAAGCAAGTGACGCATTAAGGGTTCTCTGCGTCCTGACGCTGTACTTGATGCCACGCTGCCCTGGATATGGCTGCCTTGCTCAGGTCCTCATTGTTCCTGCGAGCCCTCCAATTCCTCGCGAACTTCTGCAGCATCACGATCGCTGGCTGGTAGTCGTGGTCCCATCTCGATAGTCTGATATAGTATGTCGCCCTTCTCAAGCTTTCTTTGAAAGTAGCTTCCGAGGCAATATTCCTAGTATGTACACTCATGCGAGATGTTAGCACCCTAAAGAAAGCACCATGGTCTTTGCGAATAGCAATTTCACAAGGTATCTCCTGGGCCTCACCATCGAACTTGACTGTATAGCTGCAGTTGAGCTGCAGAATGTAGATTTCAGCTGATGGCAAGTACGTCGCAGTGGAGCGTATCTCAAGGCCTTTGTTAGTGATGGCGTATGGCGGTCTCTCTCCTTGCAGCAAGTTCACGTCGCCGGACTCGCTGAAGTCTTGCACCTTGGGCGCCAAGACGCCGGACATGAAGCCCGTTGGTGGTGCGATGAATCGCCACGCAAAAATCGATTCATCATCGCTCTGTTTCACGATCTCCTGCTGGAGCCGGAGGAAAGCTTTGTCACCTTCGCCGTAGAGCAGGGGCATGTTCACGCCCATCAGACCCAGCAGGCAATAAGCCATATCTTCGGGCCGGCTAGTCGTACGGCGAGCAGCCCAGCTGAACCTTTGAGCAACACATCTGGTGCGGAGTGCGGTCTGAGATAGGAGACAAGGCTTGGGAATACGAGTGACCTGGGAGAGTGCCGACAGAATGTCCGGATCGCATTTCTCCCCGATCACTTGCCAGTGGCTTGTGTAGAACGTGACAACGCGAGGTGCAAGGAGCTCTTGCAGCGTCCCTGATGCAGACGAATCACAATGTCAGCGAGCATTCTCATTCAATGCCGTGGTAGAGGACGCCCACATCCTCTGCGGAACCATTCACTCAGCTGCAGTCCCTTCAGCAACATTCTGCGCCCCAGCTGATCAGATTCTTGGGGTATTGGACTGACATCGACCAGGAAAGCCAAGCATTCGGTCGCTTGGGAGTACCAGTCCCACATAGAGTTGATCGCTTCTGAAAGCTCGGCACTGCTACGCTTGTCGATGCAGCAGGAATCGATCCAGACATAGTTGTGCCCCCGTGATCGCGCAGTCTCACAGCAACCGAGAATCTTGGTCCATCGACGACCAGTCGGTCTCGCCTTTGCGCAGTATTCGGCGTAGGAAACCTCCTCTCCTTCCCACCTGTGGGAAAGGATGGCGTACTTGGGCGGGATGGTGAACTCTTCGAATCCCAGGGTGTGTGTATTCAGGACCCTCATGCTGGCGCATAGCTAGCACAGGTAGATAATTAGATTGGCAGATTCCGAGTTACCTTTACAGCTCTCAGAGAGGTGGTGGCTGAGCCCAGTCTGGACCCACCCAGCAAACGTGAAATTGGTCGTGAGTACTCCGGTCAGTGTGCAATGTTCCACGAAGTCAGTAGTCGGATATCGAGGGGCTACGAAATGTTCTCATCAGTTGTCGAACTGGTGGGATATGCAGTAGCTCTCATGTCGTGCTTTGGTTGAATAACACGGGAAATCCGAAACCCGGTGAAAGGGTGGTGACATGCCATTGAATACATGTATACCGAAGAGTCTGGCCTGTATCATGTAATGTGAAGCTCAGGTATAACGTCGAGCCCGATATCGTCATGGGAACTTCGTGTTGTTGTGACGAGACGATGGGCATGTCGGCTTCTCTCGGGCCGATCTTGCATCGCGTGGCGACGGAGGCTCTCGTTTGAATGGCAAAGCGACGACATGACGACCGGCAAAAGTAGCACCCGACACTACCGCCGACCTTCTATCCTGACGATGAGGCTATCTGGTATATGCTGCGACCGCTCTATACGAGTGCGAGACGTCCAACCGAGAGGGAATCGTCAAGCCGAGGCTACATGTACCCTGGATTGGACTCCTCTTTTCGATCATCATCACTCCATGTCGGCCTTCACAACCTTCTCGTGATATGGTATAAAGCCGATGGCGTAAGCCGAATGGAGCCCTGCAGTGGACTATCGATCACAGGTTACGAGCAACCGCTGTACAAGACTTTACTTCATCCCCGCGCCTTGCATCAGCAAAATGACATCCACCGGGAAGAAAGCCTTTGGAAATCTGGCACCGTGGAGTGAGCCAGCATGGTCGCAGGGGATCGCATCGCCCTATTACAACCGCTCTCACAGGAAGTTGAGGGACGAGCTACGCGCATACGTCGACGAGCACATCCTGCCGTACTCCCTCGAGTGGGAAGAGAAAGGCGAAGCGCCTAGAGAAGAGGTCCTGAGATGGGCACAGTCTGGATTCAGCTTTGCAGACGTGCCTCCTCAGTATCGGCCTAAAGGCATACCTGCAGGACCCGCCGGCATACCGGTGAATGATCTGGATGTATTCCACTTACTGGTTTCCACCGACGAGACGTCCAGAGTGGAGGGTGGTGTGACAACGAGCCTAGGCGGCGCTTCTGTAATTGGCATACCTCCGCTCATACACCACGGGACGGAGGAGCAGAAGCAGAAATGGCTACCCGGCTTATTCGATTGGTCGACCAGCTTCTGCTTAGGGATTACCGAGCCGAGTGGTGGGAGTGATGTGGCGAACATTCAGACCACTGCTGTGAAGACCCCAGACGAGAGGCACTTCATCGTGAATGGGTACAAGAAATGGATCACTGGCGCTCCATGGGCGACACATATGACTACTGCTGTACGCACCGGCGGAGCTGGTGCTGTCGGCATATCTGTACTCGTCATTGACATGAAGTCACCTGGTCTCAGCTGGCGTCGGATCCCTAATAGCGGGCAGCACGCTGGTGGCGCGTCCATGATCGAGCTCGACGACGTCAAAGTCCCCGTAGAGAATCTTCTGGGACAAGAAGGCCAAGGCTTCAAGGCGATCATGGTAAACTTCAACCGCGAAAGGTACATCATGGCTGTGGGCTGCAACCGTAAGGCGCGGACTTGCCTGACCATAGCATTTGAGTATGCTCACAAGCGAGAGACGTTTGGAAAGCCTTTGATTGCAAATCAAATCATTTCTAGCAAGTTCGCAACTCTGGCAAGGTACATTGAGAGCCACTGGGCATGGTTGGAGACCATCGCATACGCTATTCAACAATCTCCCAAAGGCTGGCAAGATCCTGACATCGCTGGTAGAATTGCTTTGGCGAAGGTCCAGGGCGGCAGAATTCAGGAGATGGCGAACCGGGAAGCACAACAGGTTCTCGGTGGTGCTGGCTACCAGCGTGGTGGGCCTGGCGCTCCGGTCGAGCAGATGAGTAGAGATCTGAGGATGATGGTTGTTGGTGGTGGCTCCGAGGAGATCATTGCCGACCTAGCCGTAAGGCAGGAAACGGTTCTTGCCAAGCGGAGAGGCTGGAAGCTGTGAGTGTTCCAAAGCGCCACGCGATGTTGCAACCAGGGCAGAGGCTACTTATAGGCAGTTTGCGATTGGGTCTGCGCCTGCAGAAGCACATCCACAATCTATGCTATTCGATGTACGCAATCCTCCTCTTGACAGCACTAGACGACGCATTATCGACATATGAGGCAGGCTCAATACTGATGTCAATTATGGTCGGTGTCGCTCTTGGCTTCTTGTTCGCGCTTTCTCAGCTCGAAAGCTGATGCTGCAAGCGCCTGCGCATATGAAACACAATCTCGAATTTAGACAGCGCAGTCGCAGAGAACAGTCAAGGTTGAGGGGGCGCTTTCCTGCAAAGAGACGGCGCTGAAGATCTGGTAAACATGCACACGAGGTACCTTCACCTTCTCTGCCAGATCTCCAGCCTCTCCATCACTTCGCTCCACTGCAGCACCGCGTGATCATTCCCCCTGCATTTCTCACAGACTCCTATCCTCATCACATTAGCGAGCTAGTGCGGGCATTAGCTACGCCGCCATCTTTTATCCCACTAAGCTCATCTGCCAAAGTCTTCCGGCAAAGAGACACGATCGAGAGCATCTGACGCGAGACGCCGACCCGCCCAGTCCACGCAAGAAGTCGTTCAATCTGGTCCTCAGCATGACATCAACCAATTTTGCCGCCACACTCCTCGCATGCCTGCTATCTACACGTTTTGCCTACGGCACTGCACCAGTTGCATCAGGAACCCCACCCGGCGCCTCATTCCAAGTAAAAGGCCCTTGCGACTCCGTGGTCAGCTCGTCGCCCGACGGCAATGGCGTAGTGGTGAACATGAACTGTGCTGGCGTGCCTGCGACTGGTGGTCCCTTTCGTGAGTCTTGCCCATTCTTCAAGCACCGTGCGTTGGCAGCTGACGCCATGGCATAGATTATTACATCGCCAATGGGGCCTGTCCGACAGCGAGCGCGATGCTCGACCCGTACAAGGACGGCGGCAAGACGTGCGATATGGGCAAGCCACAGACATGTGCTGTTGGCGACTTGTCAGGAAAGCACGGTGCCATCAATCGTACAAGTGGACAGAGCTCGTAGGTACTCGTCGACCATGCGCCGTGTGCCCGGCTGACGACTTGCAGGTACAACGATCAGTATGTATCGACTGTCTGTGGGAGCAATGCCACTGTTTGCGGACGGAGCTTGATTGTCAACTACGCCAACGGGACCCTGCTATCCTGTGCGAACTACATTCAGGCAGCGGGTGGCTCGGGCGCAGGGCCAACGAATTCGTCCACGCCAGTGCCTAGCATCCTGACGACGACTCGAGAGGCTACGAACATTGCTGCAGGCCCTGTCTCCACGGTCATTGTGGCTGGGAGCGGATCTGCTCTCAATGACCAGCCCTCTACGACCACAACAGCGCAGGCAACGATCTGGACCACAGCTGCGGCATCTTTGGTCACTGTGGTAGTCCCCACGGTTGGCTATGCTCTCCCAGGGCACAACAACACCGTCACTGTGACCACCACCGCCACAAGGAATGATACGGTGCCGGCGAGTGCCGTATCGACACTCCAGATCCTGCCCTCGAGCACGACCGCAGTCGCCACGAATACAACGACGGCAGGGTTGGCAAATCTGCTGGTTGTGACTGTCCCAGCCACCAATGCCGCCGGCCAGACAATCACGACGACGATGACCATTCCGCCCAACAGCGTGAGTTTGCCTGCAAACACCACGGCTGGAGCAACCTTGTACAGCACGACTCCGAGCGCGGTGACCATGACAACTTATGTCGCCCAACCTGTGTCTTCTCCGGCATCGACCACGATATCTTCGCCAAGCGCCACCTCATCGGGCCCCAGTACCATGTAGGCCACGTCTATTGTGGGCCAATTGAACAGCGGCGTCGTCCCTGCCGCCACGACTGTGTATTCAGTTGTCACGATCACGCAGTTGTCGCCATCTGTGCAGACTATCCTATCGACCGTCACAAGTATAATCCAGGCAGCAGCTTCGCCATTGACATTGACGGTGACTCCGCAAGTATCAACCGTCAGTCAGGTCGCAGCGCAGACCTCCACTGCTACAATGAGCCAGCCAGTCATCATCAGCTCGATCCAGACCACTGCTTCGCCTTCGGTTGTAACAATCACTTCGACGCCTCCGGCCCTCGTGCAAGTCGTGGCTACAGTCTCTTTGCCAGTCACATCATTGATCACTTCTGTCGTCCAACCATCGCCGGTGACTTCGATCTTCACGGCGGCGGCTGTGGTCAACACCATTCTCTCTACAACTGTCACGGCCATCGGAGGTCAGACCCTCCTCGCCGTCAGTGTCCCGGGCGCGGCCAATGTCAACGTGGCCGTACCATCAATCTCACTGCCAGCAGCGACCCTGATCGGCTTCGTGAACGGCCATGGTCAGACCACCAGAACATCAACGATTCTCAGGGGATCATCCACCAGGGCATCCACCACGAAGACAAAGTTCATCAGCGTCTCCTTACCGAAGAAGACGGTGATGGCGACACGGACGACCCAGTCCATGACGACCGTGAAGACAAAGGTGCGAGATACACCACGTTGACCAGCGAAGATTCTGATGCTGACGATGCAGGAAGTGACGAAGCCAACGATCAAGCTGGCAACGACAAAGGTCACCGCGACGGTGAAGCCAGCGGCAAAGGCGACAAAAATGGCAACGAAGGTCGTGACCGTCACACCGAAACCCGTCGCGAAATCGACCAAGCTGACGACGAAGCTTGTGACTTTCAAACCGCCGAAGACGGCCAAGGTAGCGCCACCGAAGACGCCCAAGCCGGTAGCGAAGACGACCAGGGTGGTGGCGACCAAGACGCTGAAGCCGGCGGCCAAGACGACGAAGGTCACGACCAAGAAGGTGACGGCCCATCCGAAGCCCCAGACGAAGAAGATCACGACGAAGAAGGTGAAGGTGACCAAGACTGTTCAGCCGAAGAAGGAGGTGGCGGTCACCATGCCTGCCTGAGATGTTTGGATTGAGATTTCGGCTGCGAACCTAGTCAGAAAGATGGCCAGAGAATGCTTGTACCTCTTGTATCCTCCCTACTAGACTTCCCGCGCCGTGCCCATCGCGCCCCTCTCCAGCCGTCTCGTCTCTCTACGCTCCTGGCACTTGGAAGAATCCTCGTGCACAAAAAAAACGTAGGTGATGGTCGCTTTGTGACTTTTTTTGATGCAAAGGTGCGAGCGTCTAGGGAACCCCCCCAAATCGAGCACCTACCCTCGACGCATGGGGTGTTTCTCCATGCACCACAATGCGGTCACGTCCATGTCTATGCAGGTTCCTGTGGGAGGATACGACTCTGGACGAGACGGCGAAGACGGAGGCGTCTGTCTGTCTGTCTGTCTCAGCGAAGATCGATGCCAGATTCCATGATTTCATGGACCCGAGAGTATGATCCTGCGCGCGCATCACTTGTCTGTACCTAGGTTTTCTCGAGTCTGCCATCGACCTGATGGTGGAATGGAGTGGAGGTAGGTAGGTAGCCTGCCTGCCTGCCTGCGAAAGCGGCAGACAGAGGATGTGACCATCATGCCGGTCGGGATTCGATGTTCTTTGATGCTGGGGTGTGTATATTGTGTCTCTGTTATCGTACAATATGTACAGTGTCAATGATGATGAATGCCTCGGTCTTTCTTTCCACGATCCGCCACCATGACTGCCACCCCTCGCTCGCTCTGCTGGGCTGTGCTTTGAGCCCGGGACGATGAGCGGACAGACTCTCGCCGATCCTTCATGGGCCGGATCAATGCGAGTGATGGGAGGAGCATCATCGGTGGCGAATGCCAGACTTTTTCAGCCCTGAGGCTCCGGAACCACCTCACCTCTCGACAGGACCCAGCGTCACCCGCCCCCCTCCTCCTTCGTCCGAAGACGCTGCTCCCGACGCGACGCCTGGACCGACCGCACGTACCCCTCCGGCGGGGTCGCCTGTCGACTCCCTCGACTGCTCGTCCGACTCGCCGCACTATCCCGCCTGTACAGCGCCTCCGCCTGCTCCACCTTCCGCCGCTTCTCCGCCTTGGCGTCGCGGTCCGAAGTCGCGGGCGCGGAGGACGACTGGCGGCGCTGCCGGCTGCGGCTGCTCGGTCGGGAGGAGGCGGGCGGACTGAGGGTCTGGCGGTCCGAGAGGGACTCGACTTCGGGGACGGTCGAGAGGCGGTCTGGAGTCCCCGTGGGCTTGCTCCGACGCGGGGGGAATGGCATCGGGGGGAGGCGGCTGCCCTTGGCGGTCGGGGGGCTCACGGCGATGGTGCGATCGACGCGGGGGACGGGGCTGGGCTCGTGGACCGGTGTCTTGCCTTCGCTCTCGCGGGGCTGTTCGGCGCCCTGCTTGACCAGGCCGCCTAGGACTTGGACGAGGATGGCGGCGTCGGCGAACTCGTCGTCGTCGAGGCCTTCGGGGGAGGCGTAGACGCCTCTGATGGTCCGTTTGGCGAGGCGGCGGGCCCGGTCGTGGTCCTTTTCGCACTCCGACAGGAACATGGCGTGGTCGAGGGAGACGCAGAGCCGGAGGGCGTTCGTCGAGGACAGCAGGCGGTCGGCGAGGTGCTGGGCCGTCTCGAAATGTTCTCTGGCCATGGGGACGTAATTGAGAGGGGGCAGGAGATATGAGGCGGCGGCACGCATGGGGGAGATGTCGATGGGCGCGAGCCCGGGGGGTCGCGTGGGCGTCCGTCGGGCATCGGCCGGTATCGGTGGTGGTGGTCCCGGGGGCGGCGGAGTCGGCGGAGTCACGACCGCGGTGGCATACGGATTGGTGATGTATGATGCCTCGGAGGTCATGGACGGGATCGGATCCCGCAGGCCAGACTTGCCTCCTCTCCGTCTGCTGCCCTTGGTCTCTTTGCCCTCCCTCGGTGACCATTCTGGCGATCGATACGTCCTGCCATCCTTCCGTTTGTGGGCATCTGCGGCAGAAGAGGACGAAGAAGATCCTGTCCCGCCACTTCGCGGGCTGATCGAGGTGATGGGCGGATGGTTGTGGACCAGACAGAAGACGTGATACAGCGAGGCCCGCAGCTTGGCGGCCATGACCCGGCATTCTGGCCCGGACTCTCCATTCTGGCAGTAGGGGAGGATGTACACCTCTGTGATGGACAAGCCCTCTCTCGCCAACCAAATCATGTGATGGTACAGCTGCAGCGATCGGGTGTCGCGAGTGATATCCAGCTTCCGGACTCGGCTTGCCTTGATGAGTCGTGGGTTCAGCTGGATCGAGAGACCGAGCAGCTGGTACAGGGCTTGTGATAAGATGTGATTGGACGGCGCGGTCTGCTGAGCCAGTCGGCCCAAGATCTTGTATTCGATCTGGGATACTGCCATCGACTCGGCCGTCTGCCCGACGCGGTCTCGCGTACGATGATGCTCTCTGGCAACGTCTGTGTCGGTCGACCTGATGATGACTTGGCCGCCACTGCTTGGCGATGCTCTCCCGCGTCTACGAGACGGGGGCTGTGTTGAGTCGGGTTGCTCTCGTCCCAATGCTCGCCCGTCATGCGTCGGTCGTAGGGACGAGGGTCCTGCGATGCCGGACAGACGCCGGTCCTCGCCACCGGGACTGCAACACCGGGCAAGGATGGGGTGCGCGAGAGTCTACAAAGGGTGACTATATACATCTGGCAGCATAGACGACGACGACGACGACGACGACGACGATGTATGCGAGGACGACGGAGCTGTCCGAGACGGTGCTGCTGATTGTGCACAGCAAGAGCCAACACAATGGCGTGCAGACTAAGGGTCGGAATCAGTGCGCTGTCCATCGGATGGGGAATCGCCATTTCAATGCTTCCCTACCTGATCGGCGCTGAGCTATGGCGGCACCACGGTGCCTCTCGTCAGGCACGCACACCGCCTGCTGTGAGCCAATGGTTCGGCGGACGATGCCAGCGAGGTTGGGGGGCGCGCCACCCGAATCAGACGTCACTCTCGCCAAACGGGGTTGATCTGGGATGGCTGGGACCGCTTTCAACGCAACCGGACGATTCGCGTAGTCTTGTGCTTCGACCGCCTCTGGATAGCTGTATTTTGGTCATCATCAGGCCGTTGCCTTCCTCGGATGGTCGTCGCACGGACTGGCACGCGGGCGTCCGCCCGGGTGTGGCCCCGCTGGCCTCTCTTGCGACGAGGAGGCGCACACCGGCCCGTCTCTCGTGCGCTCGCGTGTCCCGTCGTTCGGATGGGGAAGAGCGGGTGTATGTCTCACTGTGCAGCTCTCAAGTTCACCACGACGCAGTGCGTTGGCAGCAATGATGACTATCGCGACAAATGACGGACTCCCCCAACGCCATAGGATCGCAAGAATGGTCGCTGCCCGAGACCATTCGGCCCCCACAGAGGCGCAGGAAACGATGATGATAATAATGAAGAGTGTGTGCGAGGTCAATGCCTAGATCGAAGGTACATGTAACCTCCCACATACCTACTGTAGGGAATCCTAGGCGCGCCAATGCAATGCACGGCGGCAAGCTGCATTAGCAGCGGGTCATGGATTGACGTGGCAGCGGGACGGGGCATGTCTGTTGGGGGAGTCTGTGACTTTGCCGACGTGTGATTTGTCGTCGACGCCGACATTCGACGTCCACATGGACGTTCATCAGACGGACGGGGGGCCGCTGTGCTGGCTGGCCTTGAAGGAGGGTGACGAGAGGTGAACTGCTGCCGGCGACGTCATCATCGGCGTCGAATCGGCATGTTGAGGTATATAGTTCTCGATGATGACATGTGATGTGTCGACGACCACAGGCGGCCAAGACGACACGGGTTGACTGTGGTTCATGCATCGTATGAGGGGATCCAGTCGCATATCATGTGATGATGATTTCAATGTATCATGTGCGGTTGGCCTGGCGACAGATACACATCCTCTTCTGATGATTCCTGAGGCAGCATGTTCTACGATCTATCTATCTATCGATAGAGAGTGCACTCTGGATAAATTCGAACCTCTGCAGTCTTGGCGAGAAGATGCTGCGACCTTGATGCCGGCATGATCTATTAGCTGATCCCACCCGGCAGCCCATCCATGATGATGATTGATTGATTAATGCAGTGCGATCATCATTGATTGATACAGCGGGGTCATCATTGATTAATCCAGCGGGATCATCATTGATTGATACACCGGTATCATCATTGATGAATTCCCGGAGACGACGCATGACGTCAACCCGTCGATCCGCCGCATCTCCGGCCATCGGCCCGATCCATGGTCAAATCGCCGGGGAAGACACCTCAGGTGGCAGCAGCACATGGATCTGTCGAGCTTGATGAAACGCATCCATGTCAAGCAAACCGTACCCTCCCAATTCCCCTGTCCCTCTCCGGCCTCAGACGGGTGTCACGAGACTCTCCTCCTACATACATCTCTGGGCCACGGTAGATTTGTCACTCATCAGCCGTATCCCACCGACAAATCCCTTGGGATGCAACCTCCCGAACCACGCGAGCTCGCATATGTATGTCGTCAAACGTTGCCGTCCCACCTTCGATCCGCATGGGCGCTGTCACAGAACCTTCGGCGCTCAGAACATCATGACCCTTGCAAGATACACGCCATGCGGTTTGCCAGCAGCTGCAGGACGAGAGATGTGAACATGTGCGACCACGACCGGAGCAATCTGTGTCGCCACCAGCAGGGCCTGGTTGGTCATTTCCCCAGCTCTGACCGAGGAGGCCAGGGCCATCCGAGGATCAAAGGTCAAGCACATCGGCATCGTGGTCGCGCAAGGACCTCTCGCATGGCTTGAGCTCGAAACACATTGGTCGTCTTGGCCCGCGAAGCTGTACCACGATGATAAGGAAGATACAGACCCAACCCGAGATGGATGGCGATTCCCAAACCCGCAGACGGGGGATGGAGGAGGGAATAATACTCAAATCCATCTCCAGGAGGAAGAACGCATGGTATAAGTAGGTAGGAGAAGACTTTCCATCCACCACCACCTCGACGACAACACAAACACCAAGCCCACCTACAGCTTCAAAAAAAAAAAAAAAAAAAGAACATCACACAAGTCCCCCAGAACCCAAGACCCAAAAAAGGTAAACCCCATCACCCAAAGAAGACCACCAAACCAAACTCACCCTGACCCAGGCACCCCCCCAAAAAATGTGCAAATACTACGCCCACACCCACCCCTGCGGCCACACCAAGACCGTCTTCGCCGCCTTCTGCCCCGCCGCCGCCCTCGTCCAGAGACCCTGCGCCGGCCGCGGCGACATCTGGGCCACCGTCAAACTCGACGTCGACTGTGCGCCCTGCGGCGGCGGCGGGACGACAAAGGGGGGGAGACGGTGATGGTGACGATGTCGCGAGTCGGGTCCTCATGTCATGGAGGAGAAGGAGAGGGAGGGCGACGGGTGGGAAATGATGGGACTGGCAGGGTGGTCGGAGCATTGACTGGCCTTTTTTTTTTTTTTTTTTTTTTTTTTTTTTT